>JADDOH010002223.1:0-289820 GCA_016648135.1 Agrypnia vestita
GCGAAATACCTACGTGACGGGGTATTTTTAACTTTTCGAGTAAATGAAGTTCTGACTTGAACTGTTGCCACTGACTTTCAATGTAAGCAGGAGCATTTTCGTCCCACTCAAGATTTTGCTTCCAACACTCTTGAACTAATAATTTTAATAACGTGGTAACTGGACCTAACAAAGAAAGAGGGTAGAAGAGTCTAGCAGTTGCGGAGAGAATTATGCGCTTGGTGCATCTATCCGATTGACACACATCGGCGTTAATCTTGAATAGGAATGCGTCATCGGTAGGATTCCATCGGAGACCTACGATTTGTGTATAAGCCTCTTCATCAAATCGAACGACAATTTGAGATCAGCGGGAATTTTTTCCATTAATTCGGTACTATTAGAGACCCATTTACCTAGGTGGAAACCACCAGATTTGAATAACTGGACTAGATCGCTATGAAGTTGGTAAGCGTTGTCAACCGTATCGACAGAAGAAACGTAGTCATCCATGTAAAAGTGTTTTTTGGCTGCCCATGCAGCTGCGGGCCAGCGAGAGCGTTCATCTGCTGCTAGTTGCCTTATGACGCGCATTGCCAGATATGGCGAACTCGAAATCCCAAAGCAAACGCGATTAAACTCGTAAGTTTGGATCGGGTCGCTAGGATGGAATCTGAATAATATACGCTGAAATCGGTGATGTTCTGGTTTCAATTTAACTTGGAAATACATCTTCTCGATGTCTGCTGAGAGCGCAATCGGGAAGAGCCTAAGATTTATTAGTAACTCAAAGATGCTAACTTGCAGATTTGACCCAATATATAGCAGATCATTAAGTGATTTAGTCGAACTTGACTTACAGCTAGCGTTTACGACTATTCGCGTGCGGGAAGTTAATTTTTCCGGGCGATAAACAGCATGATGTGGCATATAATAGCATGGACCGGGTGCGAGGTTATCAATCGCATTGATATAACCCTTGTCAATATAATCTTTAATGGTTTCATTGTAATCCTTGCGTAGTTCAGGAATAGAATCTAACCGTTTTTCCAATTGAAGAAAGCGTATTTTAGCAATTGTGTCTGTACGACCAATTTCCGTTGGTTCGCATTTAAATGGTAATGCTACAGTATAACGTCCCGTCGCATCGCGTGTGAAAGTTTCGGTGAATATTCGTTCGCAAGCTGCGTCATCAGGACTTAAATGTTTTCTAATCGGTACATTTTCCAATTCCCAAAAGCGTTGCGTTAAATTTTCTAAAGAAGGTTCGTCAACTATTGCGTGTAGGGCGCGTTCAATCGGTTGCACGACACAGTCTGCTTTTCCCATGATGACATAGCCAAACGAGGTTTGTATCCCGACTGCATTTGAGTCGGATGACATCACCTTTTGGTTTCCCAGCAAGAAAGGAAATAGTTCATTGCCTATTAAAAGATCAATATCCGCGGGCGTATGGAAATTTTCGTCAGCTAAGGGTAGGCCGTGCAAATGTTGTAGTTTGTGAATGTTCACATAAGCGTTTGGAACTTTATCCGATATTGTGCTGATTACACGTGCGTTTATTTTGAATCTGCAGTGTGCATCAAAGCGCGAATAGATTGTCAAATCAGCGAGGCCAAATACTGGCTTTTCAGAGTTCCCTATGCCTCTGACTGTTGCTGGAGAATTTAAAATATTCAGGTTAAGGCGATCACAACAATTTTTTGTAATAAAATGACTTGTAGAACCACTGTCTAACAATGCTCTGATTTTTAATCTTTTGCCGGAATCGTTTAAAGCGTATATTACCGCAGTAGGTAACAGAGTAATCGAATTAGAAGAGCTTGGACGCGTCTGGTTATACGTTACATTGCTATGCATAGAGAGTGGAAAATTGGAAGCGACGGCTGCGTTTGCCGTTTGTGATTGTGGGGCGGGTGATGATGTTTGCGCGCGGTTAAGCGACGTATTATCATTAGACGATAAGCGTGTATTTGCCATCGAAGACTCTATGTGAAGTTTAGTGTGATGCATTCGCTGGCAGATGGCGCATCTATTTTGCGATTTACATTTTTTCACACTATGAAAGCCCAAACAATTAAAACATAAATTATTATTTTTCACGAAATCATTTCTATGATGAGAATTTAAAAGAAGAAACTTATCGCATTTATAAAGTGGATGAGGATTATCGTTTTTACAAAAAGGACACTTAGGAAAGCTGTTACTGACAACGAATGATTGCGCAGAATAATTTTGTCTTTTATTATAATTTTTATTAACTTGCGAAGTAGAAGATTTATTATAATTTGAAGTGTTAGTTTGAAAAGACCCTGCGTTACGAAGCGTGTATATTCGGTTTTGTTCCTTCACAAAGGTAATCAATGACTCAAATGTCGGTATATTTTCATGGCGTTTTGCTTGTTCAAAAAGTGTTACAGTTTCTTTATCCAATTTGGATAACGCGATATGTGTAAACGTAAAGTCAGCTAGATCATCTAATTGAAGTTGTTTCAATGCGGAAAATGCGGAATAGAATTTTTCTAAGAACGTGTCTAATGCGTTTTGCGAGGGAGTTTGACTACCCCTGAAATTTAAAATTTGTTCTAGGTATAACGTGGCGAGAGTACGTTTATCTTGATACTTATTTTTTAGCGATTTCCAGAGAATCTCATAATTAGCTGCAATAGGCGGAACACCTGCACATACCAATGAAGCCTTACCAGTAAGTTTTCCGACAAGGTATTGTACCTTTTCCGCGTTTGACAGATGCGGATTCTTATGAATTAGCGAATTAAAATTTTCGTAAAATAAAACCCATTGGTTTGGATTACCATCGAAACTTTTAATTCTAATGCCGGAAGCTTGCTATTTATTTTTTCGTAATTATTTATTAGCGGTTTTTGATTTTCTAATTTTGTAAGCCCTACTTGTATCGCTTTTATCTGACAATATAATTCGTCGAACGCGCAGAGATCTTTGAAATCGGGTTCATATGTAGAATCACAGCTTAGTATCGTTATATTTAACTGGTCCGTTACTTCAGTGTATTCTCTTCTAGTATTTTCCAATGACTGTATGCGTATGAGAAATAGATCTCGTTTTATTTCTTCATCTACTTGTTTACTTAAGTCATATAAGGACTGCAACATTGAAAATAAACTTTGTTTTTTAGCTTGTAAAATCCGTATCTTGTTTTTTATTTCACTATCTTTGTTTCGCGTAGCCATTTTGAAAATTCACTGAAGAAATGTGTTGATTGTAATTATTTTTAAAAACTGTAGAATTAATCGAAATTTAAATAAATTAAAATATTATTTTTATAATGTGAAAAGTTGCAATTAGTTGTGACAACCCTGCTTTAGTTTTGAAAAATCTTAAATCTTGATAATTTTTATTAATAATACGCGTTTCTAATAGAAATAAACAACAATTACTTCGACGTTTGATTTTAAACGTGCTTCGGGTTCGGGTTTTTCCGTCAACCGAGCGGAAATTACCGAGCGTGGTGTGCCTTCGGCAATGTTCGGCGCTCTCCGTGTTTCCGAGCGTGTAATTTGTGTACAATTTTAAGTTTTCAAACGAATTTGTAGGTAGTATATTTATTTATTATTCACGCAGTTAAATATATGACGAACGGGAATATATTTTTTAATATAATAGTAACTACGCCAAGTGATTTTATAAGCGTTATAAGATAAATAAGTGTTTTTAACGAAATGTTTTGAATTGAACAAAGTCGGCGTATGCGGTTGTTTTTTGAGGCGATCACGATAGATATAAGCGGAATGTCAACGTATGCGTTTGGTATGCGATCGTAATTATGCTAGATACAAGGGAAGCTAGGAAGCGGGTATATCCGGTGGAAGGACCATATGGATGGAAGATATTGGTATGGGTAATTGGGAACAAGGCAAGCACTTACCTTTCTTCCTTCGATTTTTTATTTCTCCTCTTGCCTCTTCTATATCTCCAAACTTCTAGCGGCGAGGTGTTTCCCGTTAATTACAAGGCAAAACACTCGCGTCAAGAATTAAATCTTTGATTCAATTTGCGGTAGTTCACAGCGGAAAATTATGCGGTCACTTTTCTATTCCGATATTTTTTCTATTGCGATTGCAGCTGTTTTTCCGTATTGTGGCGGCTTCGATTTTCAAAAGTGGAGCGGCTCTAGTACTTGCTTGCTTTCGGGAATGGGTAGGGACTGGGAGAGAGGGAATACCTTTTTCCTAGTTCACAAATTAATTTATGGCGCTAACACATTGTCTTTTATATGTTTTGTACCTAATAGTCTATTAGTGTCTCGTTATAAACAAAATATAATAAAATTATGTGGTCTTCAATTTACACTATTCGCAGTTGATCACTCGTCTAATTCGAAGGTATATGGCGCGGGCGGCATAGTCACACCTCTTTTGATTTGATGGCTCGCTACCTGTTACGGTCAGAAATTGTTGCAGCTCTTGAGCACCAAAATATCAATATATTTTATTTTTATGAGACACCAACAGAATATTAGGTACACAATGCGTGCATTTCATATATTAAATTAAATTTTATAAATCATCAAATCATATTTGCAAATAGCTACCTTTTAAATTCATTTTCATACTTGTTCTTAATTATTAGTTATTCAACTCTAATTTATTTGTTTTTGTTACTTCAAATTTTAATTTTTAGTTTAGCTACGTTATCCATCGACCCCGAAATATGTTGAGTGTTCTATTAATAGTGGTTTTATACAAAGTGTTTTCTTATTTTGCTATTATTTAAGATATTATTGGAGAGTTTTTGTATTTTGCAATGGGTGCATACTGCAAATAATAAATTTTAAAAATATAAATTATTGTTCTTCTTTTTAGCCTTCATCTCTCCACTGCTGGATGTGGGCCTCTTCCATACCCTTCCATCCTTCACTGAAACTATTTTATTTAATTTGATAAAAATGCTGATGTTTTTTTTTTCTATTTATTTTCTTTACACTTTATAATATCTAGTCCCACAAAACATCTTGTGTTTCTGCCATGATCAACTAACTTTTTGTAACTTTCATTTTCGTGATTTTCTTTTATCAGCAGAAATATAACTAGTCCAAGAATTATCAAAATATTTACGGATAAATATACTAGTTTAGTATTTTGTCTTTGCTCAAAAACCTGTGGATTTATTATTCTTTTTACGATAGCAGTTTTTAGATTTTGTATCGGCTTAATATTTGAATTGCTGGAAAGGCCCCAAGATCTTATACCATATCTTAATATTGATTCTACCAAAGAAAAATATATCACTCTTAAAACAGGCTTTGGAATAATGTATTGCATCTTGTAAAATTTGCTAGCCACTGCCCTAAGGCTTGTACAAATTTTATGTATCTGCTGATCCCATTTGAAGTGTTCATCTATGATTAGACCAAGGTATTTGTGAGTTTTCACATACTCCACAGTGCTACACAAACATTTATTTTCAATACCTTTGTGTATGCAGTTGAAGTCATGCGAAATTATGTTAGATTTGATATTAAAAAGAGCGGGTGGTGATCTTATATGCCTGCATTTGGTTTTTTTAACGTTGATTATCAGTCCCATGTCATGTGACCATTTCAAGAGTTCATTTAAGTCTTTTTGTAAGCAGTTAGCAGCTTCTTGTAAATTGTCATGAGACATAACTAGGGCAGAGACATAAATGTACTCGTCATTACTACGTGGTCATTCTGCGTGGCCGAAATTCATCACCATAATATCATTATTGGATCAAACGAACCCTACAAACCTGCGTTACAAGCTGTTCCTCTTCGGTCTCGGATTTATGAGATGTATATGTCTTTGAGTATATTTTCACTCCTAGGTACTTAACTTACTCTTCCCTGAGTCTTACGTCCTGTTGATCTTGCGTTCAACAACTTATAATTGCTATTTGGCCATCCTCTCCACATGGCCCAAAGTCTTCCTATTTTTTACATGCTTGTATTTAGCTTCTTTTTCTGTCAGTCAGCAATAATGTGAATTTTTCAGTCAATATTTGACCCAGTTCTTTATCACTAATAATCTCTCTGAATTTTGTCATTGAGACGTATTCTGGATGACAAAACAAAAATCGTTAATTTATTTTACGAAATCCATTTAATTCTTCAAAAAATGTACTCAAAATGCGGACACGTTATATTATCGGATATTATGCATGCCGGTGCCATTTTTAAAAATTTAAATAATTGATCGTTTAGTTCGTGTTTTTTAGCAAATGAAGAACCCACCAATCCACGAGATCGGCTTGTCAGTAAGATATACGTCTTGCTCTTTCCCAATCACAATTCGTCGTTGAAAGCAAGATCAACAAGACGTAGGACCTAGGGAAGACCTAAACTAAGTACTAAGGAGTGAAAACACATTTGAAATAAATATTAATTAGGCGCTTATTTTATTATACAAAGTAAAGAGGATTGTCCTGAAAGACAAACCAAGTCATAATTCATTTTCTAAAACCCTTAGAAAATTCTGTGCTAACGTATTCTTTTCAGTCTCAGTCTTGCGTCTCAGACTCATACATTACTTAATTATTATTATTATTATTATAATTATAACCTATTTATTATTTATGTTTTTCACTAAATTGTTTGTTGTTTCTGCAATAGCAGTCGAGATTTAATTAAATTTTGCAGGCGGAAATAACAACTATTCTGGCTTACCCATATGTTGCGTGGTTTTTTCAAGGTCTACTAACGCATTTCGTAGAGCCTCGGAAGACTTCGCTATAATGTCAATGTCATTCGCGCAAGCTAACAGTTAAACGAGATTGTCAAATATGGTTCCCGTTATCTCAATTCCCAATATTCCAAACCCGCCTTTTACAGCAACAACAATATCGGTAAAAAAAATTCTTAGCTCAAAAACAAAAATCAATATATTATCATAGAAACAAGTGAAATATATTAAATAACCTGTGGAGGTTTTAACAACAAATACATTAGCCAAATCACAATTAGAATTAACTTAAATACGATACTAAAATAACATCGCCGATGCCTAAAAGTAATAATTTCTCGGTATTCTCTAACCATGTACCTAATTAACAGTTCAATTTTTTTTGTGTGAAACTTTGTAGAAATTCATTTTAAAAATTTGTTTAACATGAATTGAAAAACACTTTTATTCCACTGTATATTTTAATTCATCGAATAAGAATACTATTAAGATGGTGTGTTACGGGTTGGTGCAGTCCCTCTTACAGTATGGTATTATTGGGTGGGGGAGGACTAAAATATAGGAATTCCAGAGTAAAACCATTAATTATAATACAAAGCATAATGATAAAAACCATCGTTAAAAAACCTTATGACTTTCTTACCGAAAATATATTTCAAGATTTTAAAGTACCATCTCTAACAAAATTATACAAAACTAACGCCCTATGCTAAATATATAATATAAAGATAATTTCATAAATAAATTCCACCCCTTAGACTGTTTAAGTAACTGACCACCATGGTACAATTTAAAAAAAATTATAGTCATATCATAGTAGATACATAATTTCATGAATTTAAATAAAAGGATGTTAAGAATATTGAGAAACAAAGTAAAACATAGTAAATAAATATATACGGAAGCTCATAGGAATTTCAAGATTTATTTTATTAATTTTTTAAAGAGTGTGAGATAATGATTTTTTTTTATTTTTTCGGGTAATGAATTGAATGTTTCAATTCTTACAAAGGAATAATGATTTTGGACTGCGCTTGTTTTATATATAGGCATTTTTAAATTTAGAAATGATGTTGTAGACCTGGAAGTTAGAGAAACCTTTATATATTTTTCTTTAAAGATTTTGATTAAAAACATATATTTTTTAATCTCCATAAATAACAGTAGGCACACAAAATTCTTTGAATAATCGATTTGTAGGGTAGGTTCTGTTTTTTTAAATAATTTAATTATGCTTTTTTGTGCTATTAAGAAGGTGTTTAATGTTATTTTATACGTTCCTTCCCACCCAATGATACCATATTATAATATTGTTTGAATAAAAGCATAATACACAGTTTTAATTGTCTTTGGTGGCATTGCTGTCACAAAACGTAGGTACTAAAAAAAAACATTTCAAAATACGAGCATTTTAAGAAGGAAGAATTTGGACAGAGATGTATAGTAACATTGCCTGCATGTTTCAAATGGTTTCTGTCTAATTAAAACTACTACTTCTAAATGTTTTCTAATTAATAAAAACCTCTATATGTAAATACACCTCCCATAAACTCGAGCTATTACCTCATATTATGGGGAGTATAATGGAATGTTTAGAATGTAATGACATATATATGTTTATAACAACTTATTTTATAAAAATCATTGTTACTTATCCGCTGTACAAATAAATAAATTAAATTAAAGAATTTAATGTAAATACGTGCGCAATTAAGTTTGGGGGTCCAACCTACCACACGGTGACGCTAGCATTCAAGCAAGTTACAACATCTTCTATGATGTCGTCGAATTGTTGTTATTCAATTCAACTTTAGAAACGTCCAGAAATATCATCTGTCAAAGTGTGTGTACGTTTTCAGGAAAATAGCATATTTATAAATACCAGCGAGTGAAACAGCAGCTGCAGAAACCAGCTTGTCATGTTAGACTAGTTTTTATTTAAGGATAAAATTTGTTTTGTATGAGTTTCAGCATGTTCCAAAATCATCTATTTTTGATGTGTAACATCTTTCCTCTGGCTTTCCTGCAATCTGTGGCAGTGATTTCGTGAAAAGGACGGAAATGCGTAACAGGAAATAAGACACGCGCAATTTCATTTAACCAATGAGCGCGCGCGTAGCACGCGCGATGGACAAAAAATCATCGTTTATAAACAAATCAATGTCCACCAAGTGCCATCACAGCAAAGATGCACACTACCAGCCGACGCTTCTGATTGTGTATATATATTGCAATGCTGGTGTTAAGCGTGTGGGTGTTGTAACTTTGATATATTTTGACTTATATCGTCGAAACTATCCAATAATTACATTGTTTTACATTAATGTAAACAATAACTACCCTTAATGATTTACATTCTCAAATTTTAAGTAATGTGTGTGATTATTTTTAAATATTTATTCAAAGTTTTCATACAATATGTATGGCGGCACACTACCGCCATCTATGAAAATAAATAAAAACGTATAATTGACCAAACAAATTTCTAAATAAAATGTGTATGTAGATATACAGTAGCTACCTACCTAGTGCGGCAAAATTCAATAATAAATAAATGCACATACATTTTCTTTACTTGTATTTACTTATTAATAAATATATACGTATTAGCTTTTTTAAATGTTGTTTAAATGCAAGCAAAGCATTTAAACAAATTGATACTTTTAATTGTGATATTTACAATTAAAAATAAAAGTATATACAGTATTGATAAGTGCTGCTCAATTGATTTTTTTAATTGTGAGATGTCAAATGTTACACATCATAATATGCGACTAATGTAAGCAATCATTTTAGCAGAAATATTAACTTTAATTTAATATTTGCTCATTGTGGATGGAGACATTAGTAGATGCCTGTGAAACAAATTAGTGATGAGTAAAACCTTCAATTTAACCGTGATTACGTAACCGTTATTTGAGATTTGTAATGGTTGGTAACGGTTTTTCTCAATTCGACAAGCAAACATCGGTGCTCTAGAAAACAGTTAAATCTTAATTACAATTAAATATGAGTCGCACAATCATACACGTGAATTAGCCCATAACTTAAACAAACCGATTTTTACCAAATACTAAAAAAAATTGTGTACTTTTTATATATAAATATTCATCACGAAGTGAATTCAGTTGACGAAGTGTTCAGTGCTATACAGGGTTATTTGGAAAACATTAACAACCTCGCAGGACTATACTCCTGCCTTGATTATAAGTCGAAAATGTTCAAGCTATTATGATCTAATATCAATAGTTAAGGAAATATGCGACATCAAAATTTGAATTTTTTTTCAATATTTGTGACTTATTTTTTGTAAAACGTTGAACTATCATTACAGTAACTTATTTCGAATACGAAAAATTTATTCCCTTCAATACAAGTCAAATAAAAAAATAAAAACCTTCGAATTCCAATTGGAAATTTTTCAGGGTTTTTATCATTTTATTGAACTTGTATTGAAACTAATGAATTTTTCGTAATCGATATGTTTACTGTAATGATAGTCCAACGTTTTACAAAAAATAAGTCAGAAATATTGAAAAAAAAACGCAAACTTTGATGTCGCATATCTCCATAACTATTGATATTAGGTCATGATAGCTTGAAAATTTTTTGACTCATAATCAAGGCAGGAATATAGTCCTGCGAGGTTATTAATGTTTTCCAAATAACCCTGTATACATAACAGCGTTCAAGACATGATTGTTAAGATAAGACACGATTAATAAATATATTAATTATTGCATTACTATTATTTAAATAATCAAATGGTTAATAAATCAGAGAGATTTTTCGGCAGCGTTTTAAAATTTTCCTTTAAGTCTTACTTTATATTGTGTGTATTAATATTTACGTACATAACCATCGTGAGGTCAATGCATGATTATAAAAAATATTATATAATCACTGATCAACCTCGAGGCAGCGTGAAATGTGACATCAGAAATATTTTATAGATAACTAATTGCCAAAAATATACCTCTGAAATGTTCATTCAATTTTTTATCGCATGACAATAATTCAATTAAAGAATAATATTAGCTGGTTATTTCCTGCTTCGTCTGCATTGAAGGACTTCTTTGACCGGAAGATCGGTTTAACATTCCATTAATACATTCCAGAAACTTCTAAACAGAAGTTTCTAAAACGAAAGTTCTACACTGATTTCTGTTGCCGGCAAACTTCTTGAAATTTTTTGGCGTAGTGGGGGAATGCGCAGAAGACAAAATTTGGGTCTCTTTGATGGAATGGTACATGCGTAAACTTCCCCCCACTACGTCGTAAAATTTCAAGATGTTAGCCGGCCACTGTAGCAACAACGATATACGGAAGTGAAGCCTGAAACTGGCAGAAGAGGAACGAAAGTAGACTGAATGCGGTAGAGATGAGATCACTTGGACGTATGTATGACAAATCCATTCCATAAAGTAATAGAATAGAGTAAAGATGTTAGGAAAGAATGTAAAGCTGATCTTAGCATAGTAGATAGAATGATTTTAGCATAATGGATAGAAATAAAAAGGGTTTCTCAAATGGTTTGGGCATGTTGGACGAATCAATTAGGAAAGAATGGTAAGACAAATATATTACGCGAGTACTGATAAGAAAAGAACGAGAGGATGACCACGGAAGACATGACAAGATCAACCAGATAGTCCTGTTAGAAGCGTCAACAATCGAATATGCATGAATGTGTATGAGGCGACAGTTGTGCGTCAGGACAGAAGAGTGTGGTGCTTTATCCTCTCTGACTTCCCCTTCTGTGATGGCAAGTAAATAAAGAGTTAAGATTATTTCAAAATAATTTTTAAGGCTTTGGTTTTGGGACAAACGGATAATACCCGATTGATAACATTATCCGTGATTACAATATCCAATTTTCACTGTAAGTATTTGAAAACATACCCATAAAACGAGATCCTTAAGTACCTACATTAATAAAAAAGATGTCATACAAAAACATGTATACGTAGAGTATGTAGGTATACAAAGTTCAAAAATATTATTTTTTACAGTGCTACATCAGTAGGTATAATAAAAAATAATACAATCTACATATTATTTTAATTTCCAAAATATTATGCCATCTACATAAGTAGGTAATAAGAAGTGCTAATTTGTAATGATATGTTTCACGAAAATATGTACGTTATGAAGATGATTTACGGTGCCTGAAGATATAAATTGGTTCGCGTCTTTGCTTAGCCGTGGTATATATTTATATCTCCTCCACGGAGAGGCGGCCGTAGCAACAAGCGTTGAACGGCCGGTCCGGGTTTGGTGGCCCGGGGCCTCATCTCCGGCCGTTTAGTTTCGTTTTTTGGCCTTGAATTCGAATGAAATTACGGACGTTACACGAATTTACAGGGACAGATATACAGGCGGCCGGACGGACAGACAACGAAATTATTGTTTTTCATCGATAATCCGATGATTCTGGTATACTCTACAAAAAACCTGATCAGCTAGACCACAGCTAGACCATGAACTCTCCTCTCAGGGACGTGTCGGTCGAGTCACTGTATACAATGTATATGTATATATTTAGTGATGGGTCCGCTCTGTACTCACTACTACAATGTAGTACTACATTACATTGAAGTGCACACTTCGTTTTGATGTGTAGTGCACACTACAAACTACAAATACCAAAGTTATTGAAAGTGTAAATTTCAAATAGTACACATCATTTCAAAGCGAACACCACAAAGTACATATACTTCATTCATTTTTGACGTGAAATTTTTGGGAAGGTGATGTAGATATATGAAGAAATCTTTGGAAACTGTAACAACCCCCCCCCCATGGTTTGAAAAAATTTGAGACCCATGAAATTATTTTGGGAAGTTGATGTAGCTAAACGAAGAAATCTCTGGAAACTAACAAACCCCCCACCATGGTTTGAAAATTTTTTGGAATTGAAATCTGGCTGGCGACCTTTTTTTTTAGGTCGCCAAATGTTACTTTGGAGAAAATATCGTCATTTATCTTAAATATTTTCCTCGTTGACCTTTTTTTAACTCACTAGTACTACATTATTTCATTTCATTACACTTCACTTCATTAATACTACAATTACTTCATTTCATTACTTCACTTCATTAATACTACAATTACTTCATTACTTCACTTCATTTACTTCATTTACTTCACTTCATTTCGTAGTACTACACTTCACTTCAAGTAGTTTTTACTACAATTGTTGTGTACACTTTGTAGCGTTCAAACTGGTGAACGTGTGTGTGTTGTAGTCTTCATTTTGAAATGTAGTTTTTCCCTTCGCTAGTATATGTATGTATCGCAATATAATCTAAACTTCTCACTGTTTAACAATTTTTCTGGTATTTTTTATATTGGCGTACCACATGTCAAACTTTTTACCAAAAATGTTGACATTACCTTATTGTTTTAACAAAATTTTATTAATATTTTGATTTAATTTTTAATAATAAATTTACTCTTGCTTTTTACTCTTTTCTTTTAATTGGCCCAAGGCTCTGGATATCAAAAACTTTATTTTTTAAGATTATATGCATATGACTGTAAGAAAACCTATAAATGAAAAATAAAAAAAATAAAAAAAGGACTATTCCAGTATGAATCGCAAACTTCAAAATATGACTGAAGAATACAGGGACTTACGAATGCCGGGCGAAGAGTTTTTTTTTTTTTTTTTTTTTTAAATAAATAGAGATGCGAACACGGAATACGTGTCACATCAATATTCTTACTATTTTCAAACTAAACTAAACGCTTGTGCTATGAAAATAAGACTAACTTGCTAGTCTGGGCTGAGATTCAAACCCGCGACCATTGGATCACGAGGCGAGTGTCCTAACAACAACAAGCAACAAGTTTCAAATATAACACGAGACCAACATCGATATGGGAATGCTATTCACATATCACTAAAGGGAAGCGTGATAGAAGAAACATGAGGCAAAAGTGAACGCAAAAGTGAACGCAAAATGAAAAAAATATTCAGTTTTAATTAAGCAAACTAAGGGTCTAAATGACAAAAAGCAGGTGTCGCCTTATACCTCTTAATACTGTTGGGGCGAAGTGCGTAAGATGTCGCTCTAGGCTCTAATACACTGGACAAAATGATAAACAACTACAGAAAAAACCGCCATGGCAACCAGCACAACACTAATATTTAATTTAAAAATATTACCTAACGTGTAATTTTCACCCTGGCAAACATAATCGTGTATATTGTATTTAATGTCGAAAGGAAATTGGTGTCCGGTTTTTGATACTACTGTAAATTCATCAATACGGACGCTCACTAAGTGATCCATACAATTAAATAAGCAAAGAAATCAACAGTCGTGCTGAGAGCGGGGAGGGGAGATTGGTAGGGAAGCATTGAAATGGGTAAAAAGTTAAATCACATTTTATTTAATTGTTTTTTTTTATTTAATTTGTTATTCATTATTTTAGATTTAGTGTTAAGGAACATTTTAATTTCTAATTGTTCTCCGTTCTCTCTCTATAGCTCCAATGTTGTTCTCTATTATTCACTCTCTCTCTCCTACAATAATATACAGGGTTATTTGTAAAACATTAATAACCTCGCAGGACTATATTTCTGCCTTGATTATGAGTCGAAAATGTTCAAAAATGTTCTTAGGTTTTCACGGCCACTCAGAATCTTCAAGTTTGTGTTTACTGGGGTATTATGCCGTGTTGTTACGACCTTTCGGGCCGACGTTTCGGATCCCATTGCAGGGTTCATCATCAGGGCTGATGTGACATCAGCCCTGATGATGAACCCTGCAATGGGATCCGAAACGTCGGCCCGAAAGGTCGTAACAACACGGCATAATACCCCAGTAAACACAAACTTGAAGATTCGAAAATGTTCAAGCTATTTAACCTAATATCAATAGTTACGGAGATATGCGACATCAAAGTTTGCATTTTTTTATATATATTTTTTTTGTAAAACGTTTGACTATCATTACAGTAACTCATATCGATTACGAAAAATTTATTCGTTCCAATACAAGTTAAATAAAATGATAAAAACCCTGAAAAAAATCCAGTTGGAATGTTTTCCAATTGGAATTCGAAGGTTTTTATTTTTTTATTTGACTTGTATTAAAGGGAATGAATTTTTCATATTCAATAAAAGTTACTGTAATGATAGTCCAACGTTTTACAAAAAATAAGTCAGAAATATTGAAAAAAAATGAATAAATTTTGATGTCGCATATCTCCTGAACTATTGATATTAGGTCATAATAGCTTGAACATTTTCGACAGGAATGTAGTCCTGCGAGGTTATTAATGTTTTACAAATAACCCTGGTTTATACGTAAAATTTGAATTCCATTTAGTTTTGAATCGTGTGGCCTGTCCTATAGAAAATTCTAAAAAATACTGTTGTTTTATTATATTAAATATTGAATCTACGTGATGTTTTCCATGTATTAAATGCTGAACGTTGACACGATTGAATTAATTAAATTTGTGAAAAAAAAATATACTCGTTAAAAATGCAGACAAATACAAGTTTACACCTATGCAGCCGACATGGCTGTTAATGTGTCTTTCCCGGTATGGAAATACCCCCGAAACCAATAGAAACCAAGTTGCATAAAAGCAAGGAGTTTTGAATTCAGTAGCGTAACAAAAAGGCATTGGGCTCCGATGCCAAATAAAAGGCTCCCCGAATACACGTTGTGCATATGCTCTTATAGGATAAAAACGTTACTAGGAAGCGTTTTTTAAATATTATTTATTTATTAGCTGGGGAAAAAAATGTTCCATTGTTTTGCAAAGTCTCTAATCTCATCAAGGCTGGGATGGATAGATGTCTAGGGAAGAAATATGGCCTATTTTTTCCATCGGGAATATGTATGCAAAATTTGGGTCCAATCGGTGAAGCGTTGTAGATTTGTACAGAAAATCTATCTGGGGTGGGGATGAGTTAAAGTGGGGAAGGGAAAAGTCGCCTATATTACCCGACTGATTCTAAAGAATAAGTTTGCAAATTTTGAGTCCGATCGGTCGAACGGTACAGATTTTCATTGAAAATATATTACGGAGAGGGGAAGAGGTGAAACGGAAGGGAAGAAATGTCATTTATGTTACCCGCCGGGTCCTAAAGCATAAGTATGCAAAATTTGAGTCGAATAGGACAAACAATGTAGATTTGTACAGAAAATATATCAGGGGAGGGGGTGGGGTAAAGGGGAGAAAGGAAATGGCGCTAATATTACCCACCGGCTTCTAAATAATAAATTTGGAAAATTTGGGTCAGATCGGTCAAACGGTGTAGATTTGTACATAATATATATAAATTAAGCTAAAAGTTTCTGCTATGAAAATAGGACTAACTTGCTGGTGTCATGGAATGGGGCTCGAACCACCAACCACCAGATCACTAGGCGTGCGTCATATCCACTATACCAACGGGCTACTCAAATATGGTAATATCGTTTAATTTTAGAATATCTATTTTTCTTCGAATGATTCCATCGCACTGCTTTATTGAATTAGCAATTTTTACGTCTCCTTTCTACAAAAGAGTGAAGAAATATTGAAAATCAGAAGCGATTATTAATTTATTAATTATTATGACTGTTTAAGTCAATTTTCATCTTATTTTTCCCGGGAAGGTTACTTTTTTCCAATAATGTCAGTCATGAATACAACATGCTCTTTAATGATAAATTGGAATTTATGTTTATTCCCAAATATTTTATTATATTCACCATTTCTATTTTTTCATCATTGGTCTGTATCTCTATCTCATTATTTTGCATTCTTTTTCCTATTATCATACATTACGTTTTTTCCCATTTAATTATATTTAATTCACTTTCAGCTATTTAGAGCATAGTGTACATTGCCTAAACAAATTATTAAATTCACAGGTGTTTTAGTCATAATAAATTAAGTACAATGTCAGATTAGAGTCTGCTTTTTAGTTAATTTATAGTAAGCAACACACAATATCAAAGTGAACTAAAATGAATGTGAAAAGAATAAAAAGTAATGAGTTATTAAGGGTGTTTTGAAATAGACACGAGAATAGGGATGTGTGGAAAAGGGTGAGAAGCTTGGACTCAGGATAATGGTAGAGGAAAAGGAAATTAAATGCTGTAAGTGATTGGCCAAAGTCAATGTAGTGATGATGATTTAATTCTGTTAGTTGAGTAATGCTTAGATGAAGTAGTTAAGTGGTGCTAGAATGAAGTACATACAATCTATCTGGCTTTTTTAGTGCGGTAAGATAAATATAAAGGGGTTAATATCGATACAATTATCATTGGATGCCTTGCATGTGCAGAATATAAAAGTGTTTTGAGTACCGGATGTTCTATTTCTTGGAATATAGAAGAGCACGTACTATCGGTTTGGTCTGCGAGATATCTTTGCAGAAGTTTAAATACAAGTATGAACAGTACATGCTCTTCGATGTTCTAGAGTTTTCTTGTTGTGAAAATTAAGGCTAGACATCCGTTTTCCAAATTTCAAATGTCAATGTTTGGTGTCGTTGGATCGTGCTCTTTCAAGACGAGAACGAGACGTCAATAAACCTAATATCAAATAAACATTGCATTTTTATATAGGAAAAACGTGTAGAAATTTTGAAATTAGAGTTAAGGAACACTTAAGGTGTTTAAATAGTAATAATTATTCTGAATTTGCTAACTATCTTTTGGCTATGGATCATTCTTTTGATATTAATAAGGGTTTACAAATTTTACATACAAATTATACAGAATCACAATTTGATAAATTAGAAATTTTGGAAATAAGAAAGAGTGTAAATAGTAAATTGAATATTATAAATAATCAGGTTCTTTTTCCAAATAGTTATCTTTTAAATTTATTTTCATGATAATTAGGTACTTTATATTATCATTTTCTATATATAACTTTTTAATATTTAGATCTATACTTCGATTTTTAAATATTATTTTTGTTATCCTGACGAAGAAGCCATTGGCTTCGAAACATGTTGAATTTTTTCAATAAATAAGTGGTTTTAACAAAGTTAATTTATATCAATTACTTCTAACTAATGTCAAATTTGACATAAAAACACGTTTGATTGTGATATTTATGAAAAAGGATAAGCGGCCGTGAATGGACGCCCGCCGCTTTGGACGGCACACGGAATCTAATTTTAAAACTGCGTCATTTGCTGACGTATTTCATTCTTTCGAATTTTTATTTTTTAATATTAATGAACGTGTTCTTAATTAAAAAAACTATCTTTTAAATAACGCTTGAAGTCTCAAAGTGCAGGAGTAAATACATTATATTGTTTAAAATCATCTCTTTATAGGAAAAAAGGGTTAGAAAATCATTAAAAAAAGTAAAAATTTCTTCCGAATAAAAAAAACTATAACTTTATTAATATTGAACACTTTTTTATTATTTTATTACAGAATTATCACTGTAAAGTAAGCTTTATGCTTATAAAAAAACATATTTTGCGTACATATAAATATTCAGTGAAAATTAATCTTTAAAAATTAATTAATGTGTCGACAGACCTATAGTGCACCTTGCTGTGTAAATCAGTTAATTAAAGAGAGAGGAAGAGAGCTGGTCCTCACTCTTTTAATAGCAGTGCCACCTCTACAGTTTCTGTACAGTTGGTCTGTCTGAATACACTGCATATTCCATTTCTCGCGCTGAGCTCCAGTAGTCTCCTATGCACTGTTACGCCGCTGTTTCAATAAAAAAAACACGTAAACGTATCATTAAAAATTATTACATTTTACTACTATTAGCAATTTCGAACATGCCAAGCAAAACTGACATCTGCCCGGGGCGCAGGATTTATCATTCTCCTGTGCTCCTAACGACCTCCTAACACCTATCAATAATCAGCCAGTCGATCGAAGCTGCGCGACCAGTCAGCATCCCTCCCGCTTCGATCCATGCGTCTATTTCGATACATTTCGTGCTGTTTACTTCCATAGACAATTCAGCTTTTATCAATGTGTACTGGTGAAAATAGTTTTGTTCGTTGAAATAAAACGGTTCGAATCAAAAATAGTGACAAATAGTAAAGATATTCCATTAGATACACGAACTTGTGAGTATATTTCTGATTTATTATCTAGATATTTTTTGAAAGAACCGCGTTAAGCGAAAATCCGCGCTAGGCGGGGAAATTAATATTTTACAGTAATCATATATATATATTTTTTAAACTAACACAATGTATCACCCCGAGAGCAAGACCTTTCCAAAAAAAAGAGGTTTTTGTGTCAAGAATGTCACTTTTTTGGACATTGTTATTTCTACCACGTAACAATAGGACATCATTGTAATATTTTCCATTATTGTTTTAGAAAGAAAAGTGAAACATTTGAATCTGATACGTTTTCCTTTAAATTGAGTGCAAGAAAATTTAGGTCTTTTGTTCCCGGACAATTCGACCCCGTCAATTGATTTCCGTGATAAAATTGATCCTCCGAAGTTTCTTCGAATATTTATATTCGTACGACCAGCATCTGTGAATGTTATAAATAGATAAAGCAGAATAGAAGATTGAAAAGTTCTATCCTCTTCCTGCTCCTGCAAGAAACGGCGCGATGGTTACAGAATTAGAAAAAAAATTATTAAAGCAGGTACCTATTAGTAATTGGTACTTAGGTATATCGTTCAATACGAAGATAATTTATGATACGTTAAGATTCTCGTGTTATTGATTTTGGATTTTTTTTAAATTTATTTAATATATAAATACATTTTTTTTACAATAATAATAGTGAGTAATAAAAACTCGTGAGTAGGAGAGGAGTATCATTATATTTAGAATGTATTTGATAATATTTAATACATTCTAGGTACCTATATATAAGAAAAAAAAACTAATATGCAATAATCATAATGAAATAACGTGAGAAATAAAAATAAACTAATAATAAGCATAAATTATTATATGATTTATGCTTATTACTATATTAATTGATATAAATTAACTTTGTTAAAACCACTTATTTATTGAAAGAATTCAACATGTTTCGAAGCCAATGGCTTCTTCGTCAGGATAATAAAATAATATTTAAAAATCGAAGTATAGATCAAAATATTAAAAAGTTGTATATGGAAAATGATAATATAAAGTACCTAATTAACATGAAAATATATTTAAAAGATAACTATTTGCAAAAAGGACCTGATTATTTATAATTATTTATAAGTGGTTTTAACAAAGTTAATTTATATCAATTATAATTATGTTACCATAAAATAAATTTGCTACATTTGAAGAAGAAGTTATTACTATATTCATTAAAAATGAATATAGTAAAAAGAAAATAATGGAAAATTATAGCAAAAGCGTACAATAGTATGCTATAAAGATGATATTAATATTAAAGTTGTATATTTTTAAAGAAATATTCCACAGGATTATATGATAAAATATATACAAAATTATGTAATAAGTTAGAAAATTACATTATATAAAATAAAAATTAAATAACTGTGATCGCGTTTTCTAATATTTTTCTTAAAAGCCTCATAATTATTCTCAATCCTCATTTGAACAGGTATTCGTTAAACCATTTACACCTCTAAATGTGTAATGATGCTGAGCAGTTGTGGTGTGATTGTCATTATATTTTATTTATTCAGTAATGTTTAGTTTCATTTCAAGATTCACCACTTTTATCCCTTTTTACGTATTCGCTATAACTGCTTAAATTTGGTCTCTTTGGCGTTGTAACGGTCGTATACGAATAAAATAGATTGTCATATTAATTTAAAGCTCATAGCATCGTGACCACAGAGGATAAAATATATACAGAGGTGAACTTAACTAGTTCTTTGTGAGATGGCAATGGGTCACAGCGGAAGAATGTCCTCTCCTTGTGTAGTACGTCAACGACACATTTATAATGCTGTATAAGTATTTATTATTACATAATGAAATTCCCTAATTAAAACGACGTACTTTTATAAACTTTTAAAAAATGTCTTATTGTAATAAAGCACGACATAGTTAATAAAAATACACTTTTTTATAGTATATTGTTTGACCTTATTCTTATCATATAATTTTTAAATTTACATAGATAATTATTTCTTATAACAAATTTTAGGTACATAATATAATGCTAATGCAAAAAGGAAGTTTAGTATGAAGACATACAGATACACGGTGTTTATAATAAAATAATAAACTACCTTACAATTTCGCTTACACAATAATACACGACATATATTGAATTGCCTTACAAAAATAAGTACACAATGAATGAATAAAAATAAAACTAACTAACTACCATCGCGCCGTTAAAATGAAAACTATAGTTATTACATAGAAATGTTACATGACATATAACTTTAGTTTTTACATAGAAATTTTATGACATAAAACTATAGTTATTACATAGAAATGTTACATGACATAAAATGACAAAAGTTACTTTGCAAAACAATGAAATCTTTGTCTGTCCCCACAAACTCTTTTTTAACTAAATTCTTAACCCGGGCAACGCCGGTTGCGAATAGCTAGTAGTATATTATATTTAACTCGTCAAAATTAACGAAGTGTACAATGTTATATAATAGCGATGAATATACGATTATTAACATATAATTATTAATATATCATTCAAATCAATTTAGTATCCCCGTGATTTCTCGCCAAATATGAATAATCGGCAACTAATAAACATTCACACAATGAATCTCTCAATAACACTTAATGAAAACGGTTTTGTAAATCTGAAAATTTTCAAAATCTAGTTAAATATTTGATTAATTAATATGTTTTATTTATCAACCAATAACAGGTGATTTAACATAAATATTAATTTATTAATGAATTTTAAGGAAATAGCGCTCTGAAGGCTCAACGAATACTCTCTATTAAAATATGTTAGTGGTCATACTTAAGTAGTTGAGTAAATCAAAACAATTAGAAGGTGGTCCAGTGGCCTCGTGACGTCAAACATAGATGGACAGAATGCGCATGCGTATTGTCGTCATCATCATCAGCGTTGTCACCATTATACGTACTACAGTTGCCGGCAAACTTCTTGAAATTCTTTGACGTAGTGGGGGAATGCGCAGAAGGCAAAATTTGGGTCTCGTTGGTGGAAAGGTATATGCGCAAACTTCCCCCCACTACGCCGTAAAATTTCAAGATGTTTGCCGGCTACTGTACCGTGCACTAAAGTCAATGCAACAATAGTAAATATGAAATACATGTATGGGAACTGGGGGCATGACCGCCCCCGTAAGGTTTGGATAAATTTAGAATCAAATTGAAGGTGTCTGTATTTTCTTTTGTATTTTATTCAGATAACACAAAGTGCGAAAAAAACGGTTATGCCCCCACTGTGGGGGCACAACGGTTGTTTAATTATATTATTATACTGTTACATTATTTTGTTTAATTAATTTATTATATTGATATCATTTTTGGAAATTAAATTATAAAATTGGTCTGCATCCATACTATCACAATCGCTATCAGATTCTTCTTTGTAATACGTAGGACAGACAAAGGAATCATCGTCATCCAAAGGAATATGTTGTCGATGAACTAGTAGAATACACCCTTTGTGGTGCATTTTTTTGCGTCTCTATCCAAAAATTTTGTGACACGTTCACAAATATAAAAAGCGTTTTTTGGTTCTGTCTTTGGCACAGTTTTATTATGTTTTTAATATTCTGTGTCATCTGAAACTCCCAATTCTGTTTTGTATGGCGAACTAGTCAGTATTACTGTCTTTCCCTTCTGAGATTTTTTCGAGGTTGTATTGCCTCCAAATGACATTTTTTTTAAAGTACATGTGCATTGCTTATTATTTAGATTATTTTGATATAAAATATCAATTCCCCAACTTTAATCAACACTCGTCAACATATTTAAAACAAAATTATGAAGAACTTCTTCAAAAACACAAAAAAAATAACACTGAAAATGTGGTGTAAATATAAGATTCTTACATAAATTGAAAAAACGAAAATAATTTCGTCACAACGCAGCATATACACTAGATGTCAGCGTCAAACTATCACGTACTGTTTTACCGACGTGAACGCAATCTGTATAGACAGTTTAGAAAAAAATTTCCATACTAATGTAACTGTAAAAATATCCATAGCTAATAAATACTGTTTTGCCTCCATATGCGGTTATGCCCCCAGTTCCCCTACCTATCACTGTATGATGCATGGAGCATTTCACATTTATTTTAAATAAGTCTCAACTAATTAATATACAGAGTGTCTCATAGCTAGTAGAAAAACTTTACAGGCGAATTTCTGTCTTGATAGTGAGTCGAAAATGCTCAAGCAACCATGGCCTAATATCGATAGGTTACGAAGATATGCAATAAAAAAGTTTGCATTTTTTTTCAACATTTCTGACTTATTTTTTGTTATAATTTAAAGTATCGTTACAGGAACTTATATTGATTATGAAAAATTCATTTTCTTCAGTACAACTCAAATTAATTCATAAAAACCTTAGTAAAATTTTATTTTCAATTTTTGCAAAGTTTTTATTATTTTATCAGACTTGTATTAAAGCTTTTATTCTTTTTTACAATCTATTTAAGTTACTGTAATGATAGTTAAACTTTTTGCAAAAAATGAGTCACAAATATTGAAAAAAACTGCCAACTTTGATATCGCATTTCTCCATAACTATTGGTTGCTTGTACATTTTCGACTCATTATCAATACAGGAATCCAACTGTAAAGTTTTTGCTACTAGCTATGAGACACCCTGTATACGAAGGTCATTTTTAAAGAATCATTTTATAGTCTTAGTAGAAGGCAAATTATTGGTCTTTGTTTTAATCACGATATCGAGGGTAGAAAGTCAAAAGGGTGTTAGTGATTATATCGAACTTTACCTACATGCGAGCAAAACCTTTTTTAAACATTAACATTAATAAAATTACTTAATTACATTAATAACATTATTAAAACATTAATAACCTCGTAGGACTATATTCTTGCCTTGATTGTGAGTCGAAAATGTTCAAGCTCTCATGACCTAATATCAATAGTTATGGAGATATGCGACATCAAAGTTGGCATTTTTTTTCAATGTTTCTGACCTATTGCTTGTAAAACGTTGGACTATCATTATAGTAACTCATACCAATTACTAAACATTCCTTCTTCTCAATACAAGTTAAATAAAATTATATTAACCCTGAAATAATTCCAATGTTTTCCAATTGGAATTTGAAGGTTTTTTTTTTTTTATTTGACTTGCATTAAAGGTAATGAATTTTCCATATTCGATATAAGTAATGTGTAATGATAGTCCAACGTTTCACAAAAAATAAGTCAGAAATATTGAAAAAAAAATGCAAAATTTTATGTCGCATATCTCCATAACTATTGATATTAGGTCATAATAGCTCGAACATTTTCGACTCATAATTAAAGCAGGAATATGGTCCTGCGAGGTTATTAATGTTTTCCAAATAACCCTGTATTCTCTAAGAGCAAATCAATGTATTGTCAATCTGATCTTGTCAATGTTTCTTATATTATTAAATGATTTCCATATTCATAAATCCAAAATACATATAGAAATAGTTTAATAATAAAATAAATATTAACAAAGTAAGATTGACAAAACATTATTTTGCTCTCTGTAATATTCTTAATAATCTCCAACGCCCCTTTGGCTTTCTACCCTTGATATGATTTTTAAATGCTAAGGCGGCCTCCGTAAACGGTGTTGAATTAGGAAAATTAACTTTTTTTTATAATACTTTACTTTTCTATGTCTACATGTAAACAAGTTGTGTTATTATATTTATGCTTATTCTTATTATATTGCTAAGTTATATATGATAATGATATATTGAATACAGCGTGATGATGTTATCATAAACGGAATATTTGTTTAAGTAAGATCGTAATAATATATGCATGCTTAATAGAAACAATCGCATCTAAAAAAAGAAGCACGTGAGGACCGGCCCGACAACCTATTTAAAATCTGTAAAATCTTACCGATACAAAAACAACTTCATAACAAATCGACACAAATACTGCAAAGAAATAACAAGATAACAAATACCGAAAACAAAATTAGAAATAAAAAGAAATAGACCGAATTAAATTATTTTTAAAAAACTACCGGACAATTTAAAAATAAAAATTTGACATATTATGCAGTTCTGGAAGATGTTTTAAAAAATATTAAAAACAACAAATTTGTAAAACAAACAATATGTAAACCCATATATGTAATACTCCTATATTGCTAATACCCATAAGTGGAGGTATCATGGACTAAGCGGGGCTGGAAATTCTACTTTTATCTCATTGCTGTCACTTGACCTGTTATGCGCAAGCGTCGCGACTCATTTATCCCATGTGGCGGCGCTGATTGGATATAAATTGACACCGGTATGGGTGAGACAAACATATATTACTGCACTGTAGTCATTTCGCCTATTTCCAGACCCTGCTTGCAATATAGAAGTATATTACATATATGTGTAAACCCCAATAAAATGAAAATTAAAAAAGAATCATAACTTGTACAATTCTGTGGTTTTTATTGTAGCCTTAATAAACAACACACATATCTATGTTACACTGCATTAAAAATGGTAAAATAAGTTCGGTTTCGGCTAAAAATGAAAAAGGCTCTTTCGGTAGATTTCTATTTAAAAATAATGGTGGAGACCCTAATATACGTTAGCCTATGACCCATTCAATGTCGAATTTGGCCCTGGCCCCCGCTGTGAAGAAGATGACAGAAAACCGGTGTAGTGACTTCATGCCTTTTTAAAATCGTGGAATTTATATGTTAATGTAAAAGTATGAATATCTGCAAATCCAAGAATATACCAATTGAGGTAACAAAACTCGGAAAAAACTAGTAAATGCTTATATTTCTGGCTTTGGCAAACGATTTCAGTAAATTCCAGCCTTTACCAACACCAGTTGGTAAAAGCCCATATGGTCGTAACTTATTACAATGTAAACAACGTCTGTATTTGCCGTAGTTTACATTGTAAGTTATAAGTTACCTTTGTCAATTTAAGTTGAGCAATTAAGGTATGTGAACAGATGGAAGAGTTACGAACACGTTGGAACTTACAGACCACAGGCTCAGACTCACTAATAGCTTATTTCAAGCTTATACCAATTAATGTTGGAAACGTTTGCTTTTACCGAAGTGGTTTATAAATCCGGAAATGGAGGCGTTTTTTTTCCAGAGTTTTGCCACTTCACTTGAACATTTTCGCACTTCGCTTGAACATAATTCAATATTTTGAAGTTTATTACGCTTCAACAGGCCAAGAGACCTAACTACAGAAGCGAAACACATCACAAAACACCCAGGCTTGAGTAAATCACATAGATTAATAGTGACCTCACTGGCATTCGAATACGGGGGTCGCACCTTAAAAACATTTTGCTCATATTGAAGAAATTAAATTATAAATTGTTTTTTTTTCTTTATCTTTAACACTTTTGTAAAAATATTATTTTTTGTAGAAAATGGAAGGCTGTAACCATAAAGAAGATACTGTCGGCATCGGAAAGGCGCTCGAGGATCCCCTTTCCCCCGACATCGAAGACGGCACCACGCTGAAAGCGCTAAACAGGATATCGAAGAGGCCTTCGGTGGAGATCCGATTCGAAAACCTCACTTGCACCGTGCCCGATAAAAGACAGGAAGATGGTAAAATATTACAAAATTTTGCATTTTAAGCTTACAGTAGTTTTGGTCACGTGGTGTCTTCCTGTTACGCTGAATGTCATCGTGTTTAATGTCCTCTCTAAACGCAAAAATACGCAGAACTTAAAAGACGCTGACAAAAAATTGTAATTGACCGATTACATTTTTTTTTAATTTGTCAGAATTTCTGAATTGTTAAATTAAAATACGAAGCGCCACTGCAACCTTGAAGCGTCTTTGTAAAAACTACACATTGAAAAGCCTTCTGAAGATAATATTTGTGTGTGTATATATAAAAAAAATTCCTACTGCCAATTAATCGATGGTAATTGTAAAAATTAAAGGTGACGAAAATTGTATTTTTCACTTATCATATATAATCACTGAAATGTCAGTGAAATTTTCTTTTTAAGAATATTTTTATATATTTGTTCTGAGACCACAATTACTGGATTTGTCCACAAAGAACTTTAAATCTTTAAAATATAGAGGTATCATTACCAGCTGCAAAATCTATGTTATTTCATGATAAGGACTACAAATGTCTCTAGCATAATCCCTTTAAATATTTGAAAGGTTTTCAGATTTGGAATATATATACAACTTTAAAAAAAATGATAAAAATAAAACATTGATTATATTATTTTTATGTACCTATCTACTTATATTATTTGATTAATTATTATTAGAAAAAAAATTCCGATAATTGCGAGTAATCAAGAACTTTAGCAATAATATTTAAAAATAATTTTTCAAATAATTAAGAAAAACAAAAAACAAAAGACATTACTCATTTTGATATTTTGACATATATTTAACACTCTGACGATGGAAAGATTTTTCCGAAACATGTAGGTATAATTTATCAAATAATATAAGTAGATAAATGCAAATAATACAATCAATATTTTAAAAATGTCAATCTACAATGTTGTTGAATCAATTGAAAAAATAAAAATTGTTAATGTGTGGATGTTCAGGTGAACGTTGCACAGTGTAGAGTGATCACTTAAGCTAGCTCACACAGATCGTAAGCCCTGGCCATCCTATAAAAGGTCTTCCATACACGTTTCTTATATAAATAGCTTCGGCTCTGTGAGATTTCTATAATTTATCTTAATCAATAATTTTCTTGCATAGCAACGCAAAAGTTCAGTTCCTCATAGTTCAAAATCAGTTCCTATGATAGGCAGCCCGATTATAATAATCTCACTGTCTGTCTGTCCATCCGTCGTAACTTCGTGTAACGTCAGAAACTTCTTTATGGTATAAAAACGTTTTTCTCTTTGTTTCCTTTTTTTCATTCTTTTTTTAATTTTCTTTTATATAAATAAAGAAATACTCATTCTTTAGGAGCCGACGTGTAAAAGTACCGTAATTTTATAAGTTACAGCTAGTTTGGATACTAAATACTGTAGATAGGATGATAGAGCCTTACAATACTTTACAAGTAGATAGATCCTGACTAAGTTGTGATTTTAAAATGTTTTAACATGAATGCTATAATATCAATAGTTTTGGAGATAATTGACATCAAAGTTTGCATTTCATCAATATTTCTTATTTATCTTCTGTGAATGGTTGGACTACCGCGAAAGTACTTATTTCGAAAAACAAAACATCATTTGCTTTAAATCAAGTCACATAAAATGATTAAAATCTTGTGGAAAATTGTGGTGCAAAATTATGCGTAGTTTTAATCATTTCTATAACTCTTTTATTTTCAGACGCACTTAAATACTTATCGGATTATTTTTCACTATAAAATTTAAATTATTTATTGAAATTTTTGTTAATCATTTAATTTTAAATAAAATTTTATAAATCCTCCACTTTCAACGCGAAATGATAAAAAAAAAAAGGTTTTGCGTTCCTTCTGAGAATATGTACGCGGGTCGGTTCATAAATTTTACGAATTACCTGCATTAAATTACGGATTCCTAGAAATTGAAGTTGACGGAAATTTTGTACTTTAATAGGTGTCAATAACATCATTAACTCTTCTAATTTCAAATGTACACGTCTGTTCGACAAAATCCTCAAATCAAATAGTGGATGAATATATATACCTGGGACAAAAGATAAAAATGAACAAAAAAAAACAAATAGCAGAATTGCCAAGACGAATAGTAATGAGCTGAGCCGCTTCTGGCAAACTCAAACATATTTTCGAGAACAAAGAGATCCCAATTAGCCTAAAAAGAAAAGCCTTTAAAACATGCATACTGCCAGTGATGACGTATGGAGTGGAGACAATGGCCCTTACAAATAAAAGTGTAATCTCAAATGCACGCAATGATCTATGGAGAGATCCATGCTTGGAGTAAGCTTAAGATTTAGAATAAAAAATGATGAAATTAGGCGCAGAACTAGACTAGTGAATATCATGGATCGTGTAGCGAAGCTAAAATGGCAATGGGCAGGGTATGTTGCAAGGCAGGATGCTACAAGATGGCCTCCCAGAGTTCTGAAGTGGAGACCTTGGGAGAATAATAGAGGCGTCGGAAGACCTCAAAAAAATGGGCCAACGATATAACCGCTTTGGGGGGAAAGAAATGGCTACAATTAGCAAATAACAAGGAAGGGTGGAAGGGTATGGAACTGGCCTACATGCAGCAGTGGTGAGATGAAGGCTGCAGAAGAAGAAGATGAAAAAGTCCGTTCGTCCGTGGAATTACAACAACAACACTGATGAATCAGCAACGAAAATTCACGAAAAATGTCGTCATTAAAGAGTTGCTGCTTTAAACGCTGTCTGCGTAACACGTTTCTTAGACCTTTTATTTGTTGTTAAAATATATTTACTAATTTATATTTTCTAGGTTAGGAGGTCAATAATTTGATGACCTATGCCACGAAATGCATGACAAAATTATATATTTTAACTTAACCTATTGTGCGCAGCTGTCAAAAATGTGTAAATAAAATCGCTAATAACTCGGTAGGGAGACGTAAACATCCAAAATATTTTTGACTCATAGTTTATTCAGGAAAGAGAGAGAGCGGTTGACGTTCTGTTGCAAAACACCTCTCTATTAAGGTCTCATAGTTTTGATATCTTGACTAATTTTACATAAATGTGTACTCCATTAAACGATTATTCTTATTTAGTTAAATAAATACTTTTCAAACATCTCGGCTGCTAACTAATTTTGTAAATAAAGAAGAATTCGACAATCTGATCGTTACCGTTTTTTTTAATTTTTAACATATTCATTTCATATCATTTTCCATATATAAATTTAATATTTTGATCTATACTTCGATTTTTAAATATTATTTTTGTTATCCTGACGAAGAAACATGTTGAATTTTTTCAATAAATAAGTGGTTTTAACAAAGTTAATTTATATAAATTATTTTAACATATTGTTGAAGAACACCATCTACATATTCGGCCGTATTCAATTTTATTTTTTGGGTTGCAGAATTATTACTCTATTATTTTTAAATAGTTAGACCTCTTTTCTTTTTAATAACGAAAAAAGTGAATTCATGGGCTTCAAAATAATGCACAACGCACAAACGCACACACTCACACTCACACGCACACACACAAATAAACAAAAACATTTGTATTATTGTATGCCAATAATAGATGTATGGAGCGGATATTTTTCAACTTAAAAAAATAAATATTTGTAAAACATAATTTATGTTCATGCATTGCATCTTTTCTACTTATCGAACGTAACGGTAAAAATGATAATCTAATCCGATTATAAGTCGAAGATTCATAGGATTGTGGCGCATGTCAAAGCAGAAAAAAATCAACGTCAGATAGGTAAAAACATATTTAACATAATGCGTTTATTGTTGATTATTATAATTCTATTTTATTAGGCATAAAAGGTATTTAAAAAAAAATTTACAGCCTGTTTTGTGTTTTCCGTGTTCTTCGGTAATTAATGACAGATTAATATTCTGCCTTGTTATTTCGTTGACATTGAAGTCCCGCATTACTACTGTCCAGTTAAACCAGCTTCATAAGATGTACAATTATTTTTTGATTATTCACTGCGGTATTAAAATATATTTTGTTACCGAAATTAGTTGATATGTAGGTAGATATAATTATATGTAAAAAAAAATATTGAACTATTTATCGATTTGCGATATTTTTTTCTGAATATTATTTACAATTCATTCTATCATTAAAACATTATTTATCTCTATTTATCATAAAAAGTATATTTTCTAAAAACTTATTAACCTGGAACTTATTCCTAAAACTATATTTAGCGATTTGAGTTTGTCTGAATATTATTGTCAATTTATTTTCTCATTTATTCTTTTTACTCCCTTTCTTTTAACTCGTAGCGTCTGCTCGTCGGCTTGTCCGCTTGTCGCTTGTCTGACGAAAAAACTTTGAATCGATTTTTAACCCTTTTCCCGTAATCCAATCGAGCTGAAACTTTGCAGGCAGACTCGTGGCGACGATAAAAATGATATAACAAATTTTCATTAAAATTTTTTTAATTTTGATTTTCGAAATTTTAACGGTTTTTATTACTCCCTTTCCTGACGCGTGGAGTAAGCGCTAACCTGTTTCGACTAGTAAATGAGAAGGGGAATATAATAAAACTTGGTTTTCATGGGTTAGTTTTTTCATTATAATTATTAATTAACTGTAAAAAATGTATTGTGTAACTATATCACATTCAATTCATATTAATTATTAATCAATCGTTAAAAAGTGTATTTTGTAACTTAATCATATTCAAATGTTTACAAAATATTCATAATTTGTACTTTAATGTCACTCTAGGACCATCTGTTAGGGTCATCTATGACGTGCTGACGGTCTGTTTGTTAAAAAATAAAAGACATCACTGATTCGATTACAGAGTCAAACCTCTACGCAGAAGATTCTGTATGATCGTGAAGACCTTCGGACATTTTCTACTAACATTCATTGACCTTCACCTCAAAGTTTCAGGCGCCGAGCGCCTTTTTTTATGAATTATGAACCCGCACTGTTAGGCGATCAGAGTTCAGCGCCTTTTGGACATCGCTGCATTCTGTTGCTATTTCTTCAAAACTCATGATTCCTTGTAACAAAGTGTGGGCGTAGGCCAATGATGGTTTATAATTCCTATGCATATTTGCTTATTTAAATATTCGTTATGCCATCTATCACGTATTTACTCGTCGCGATACACGACAGATGGCATTAGAGGGAGGGAAAGATGCGTCAGAATTTAATAAAATACCAAAATCTTGAAAACAAAAAAAAACCACTCCATCTCAAAGGCAAAAGCATAAAAAACAAGTGACAAAAAATCTTAAATATTTCGTAAAATACCTCTTTTAAAATTTTGCCAAACGGATATTATCTGATACTAGCTGTAACCCGTCAAAAAGCCTCAGTAGATATATATATTTAGTGAAGAATTGTCTTTTGTGATTGAATTTGGTCTCTTTTATTCTATATTACTATTGCTTATTCAATGTATTGTATTATTAATTAAGATTTTTGCTATATTAGATAAATAATATTTTACCTTTCTCATTGTCTAATAAATTAGATTACCTACCTATATGATTGTAAACGGTTACCCTCACCACACACAAGAACCGTAATTCTTTTTGGTGAGGTATATACACACAAAAAAAATGAATTGTTATATTTACAAGGTATCTTTGTAATAAAATATTATATATAATATTAATTAAATAAATAAAAAATAATAATAATATTTATAGTCCACGGAGAGGCGGCCGTAGCAACATGCGTTAAGCGGCCGGTTCGGGTTTGCTGGCCCGGGGTTCAGGCCCCATCTCCGACCGTTTTTAATTTGGATTTTTACATTACGGAAGTTACGGATAAACAGATAGACGGACGGACGAACAGATGGACAGACAACGAAATTATTATGTCTGGTAACAGTAAATAATCCATTATCACGTAAATAAGAAAACGGGACTACGATAAATCAGCTATACAACAGCCCCGATGATGGGCCCTGCAACGGGATCCGAATAGCCCAAAAACGACAAGGCAGAATAAACCTTAAAAAACTTTACACATATGATTCTGAACGGTCTTGAATGCATGAGAACGACACACGACATTAAAACGGAATAATTAATCAAAAACGTTTTAAGTAACGTTATAAATGATACCTATACATAAACTGGTTGTGAGTCGTGCAAACTCAGCACCACACACATCTCAAATACCAAATCATAACTCGTAATATAAGAGGCTTTTTATATGAGCGCGCTATCATTAATACACATGCTTATTAGTGGCACGTGAGCATACGGAGTATTGACATTATTTAGCCCTTGCTTATTAGTGGCATGTGTGTACGCACATTGCTATTAATAAATATACTCATTAGTGGCATGCTCAAAAATCAACCGCCGGTTGATTTATGAGCATGCTAATGTCATTCACCATGAGAAGGGGTATCTTTTGAGCATGTGTGAACAGGCTTGCTTATTATGAGCATGCTTATGTCATTCGCGGCTTGTGTCGATTATCAGTGCGATCTTCTCAGTCCGCGACAGATGAAACAAATATGGCGCGTTGGGGAGGTGATAAAACATTACTTTTTGTGACTTATTATAGGAATCACGAATGTCTGTGGAATACTCGGTCACCGCTATCTAAAAATAAAATAGCAAGAAATAATGATTATGAAACTTTATTAAAAGACATGAATGATTAAAATTTTACAATACAAATCATAAAAACTAACTAAAATCAAAAATATTTTGATTTATTGGTTCACGTGAATTTTTTATTTCAGTTTGCAGATTTTCAATTTTGAACTAGAGTTCCTCTCTATTCTATGACGAGAGCATGCCACTAATAAGCATGTGTGTTTGATTATTAGCTTTGAGCATGCTCAAAGTAAGCATGCTAATAATGAGCAAGTGTGTACAGTTGTTAGGGCATTAGTTGTCAGTTTTGAGCATGCTAATGAGCGTGCCAGTAATAAGCATGTGTACCTGTACCTTAATAGACTATAAAGAGGTAGCGACCTCCAGACTAACGTAATAGTATCAAACCTGAAACTTTTTTCTATAGGTATACGCTGCAGTACATGTAAGTAAGAAGGTTCGGATATTATGATATTTGAGTTCGGGGGATTTTGGCAGATAACAGGTATTACCTACAGGTATCTACAAAATAAATGTGCATGTAAAACGTTAAAATATAAGATATAAAGTAATTGTTGTTAAATAGTGACCCGAATAAAATATATAAAATTCAGATTTGTTACCATAACGTAAATTACATTATTAATTATAGAACTTCAAAGTATCTGGCGGAAGAAGTAACAGGCGAAAAGCGTCTGGCAATGATTAATATGAGTTTAATCGTTATTTTAAAGTTTTATTTATACGCATTTTCTATTCATTTTTACTTAATTTCACTTTTTTTTAACCTGTATTATCTGTTTTCTGCCAAAATCCCTCGAACTCAAATGTCATAATATCAAAGCCTTCTTACCTACTATAGAGTACACTGCAGAAAATATTTCAGGATTGATACTATACGTTGGTTCTTAGTCTATAATACTAGTGATGGTGTGTTGGAAATCAATCAAATCATGTATACTTACATCGTATCTAACTTTATATTAGTCTGATTCATGGATGATGTAGGCAAATGATTTTTATGATCCGAGGTAAATTTATTTTGTTATTTGTGATTTTGGTTATTTTAATGCACTTTATTCTTTTCTAACTATTCTAAATGATCTATTCTAAATAATCATTGCATTACAAATGAACATACTCATGTCAGGAGCTGCAATTAAGATCGCAAAAGAGTTTGTCTATCTTGGGAGTAAAATCACATGGGATGGCCGTACAAAAAGAAAGGTTGACAGTCGCATCCACCAAGAAAAATTTGCGTTTAACAAAAAATCAAAGATTTTCGAATCCAATAATATAAACCTAAAGCTCCGCAAGCAATCAATAAAAACTTATGTGTGGAGTATTTTGCTGTACGGATGTGAGATTAGAAGCCTTCGAGATGTGGACCTACAGACGTGCCCTAGGAATTTCTTGGAGAGACCACATTACGAATGAAGAGGTTCTCAGCAGGATCGATGAAACCAGGCACATGATGAATACCATCTCGAAAAGGCATGCAAAATGGATGGGGCATATTTTACGCCATGAAAATCTGCTCAAATTTATACTGCAGGGAATGGTTGAGGGAAAGATTGCCAGAGGGCGCTCTCGCCGTGAATATCTTGAGCAAGTGTGCCAAGATATGAATTGTGCCTCCTACACAGAGCTGAAGAGGATCGCCGGAGACTGAGCAGAATGGAGAAGGAGATGTGTTTGCTGCAAACCAATCCCACGAATTGAAACCCAGGAAGGAAGGAAATGATGTAAAAAATTCACGTGGTCGAATAATAATTAAGTGGATACTTTTATTAACATATTTCTTATCGCTACTTTTACAATAAACATTTATATAAAGATTACAGAGTCATTACAAGTGCACTTAAAAATATTATATTTGCTTTGACGAAAAGCGTGGTGTTGGTGGCACGATAAAATTTATTATGTATTGAATTTCAGCTATGAATAAATTTAAAAAAAATTGCATTAATTATAATATTATTATAAATGAACTACGAATTTATTTAAAAAAAACTGTTCAAAGTGTAAGAAAACCAGACAATATATGCAATGTCTTTGAAATTTTAGACGATGATGACGTAGATTTAAGACTAGTCGATTTGTAATTGGTGTTTAATTCAATTTATTTTAAATTAATGTATGTTAACCCCCAATATTGCTGTTCGTCAAAAAAGGAATATTCAAACATTATATTGAGAAGTTTTTACTTCTTCTTTTGGTTGATTTTTTCAATATATCAAAAAAGAAGTATGTTTATTGTCAGATATTTGCAAATAAAAATATTGCAGTGCAGCTGTACTGAAGATTTCAATTTATCATCAATAATAATAACAGCAGAATGTTAGTTAACCAGATTTAGGGTCTACCGGTTTCGAGACGTACCCGTCTCTTTGTCAGGACCAACACTACACTACATATTCATAACACTATACACCCCAACCATAGTATTGTTAAACTTTCACCAATATTGATCACATGCGTGTTAATCTTGTCAGAGACAAACATGCACTGATTAGCCTACTGAATATTCAGGAATCTACCGGAAGAGAGAGAGAGGGGGCGGTGTCTAAAGTGGTTGTAACCACTCTAGACCCCGTCTAACCACAAAGTGCTTTAAATATTAGTAATAAATAATAATAGCCTTTAATTTTTAACAACATTTCATAGAAATGTCAGGATGGTATCTATTTCTGAACTCTTTGGAACAGCTTTCTAGTCTTCGGTCGTCCACAGGGCTTGTTGGGCTTAAAATTTCCATAACGGGAGCGATCTTACCAAAAACGCACCTTGCGTTCATTTGCAGTACCTGGTCCATCCAGTCGTTGATTTTGTACTGTTCTGGCAGCGTCAGTGCCACGACAGAACTCATATGCGAAAATAACGCAAATTTTCATTTTTTCCGTGGTCGCAGTTACAGCGATATCAAATAAAAAAGAAACGGACGGAAAACAAATAAATAATTTAGAAAAAAAATGTCATAGCTTTAACATGACCTAAATTTGAATTAAATGACGGAGCAATCTTGAGAATGAGGAATATTTATTGATTTATAAATTATTAGGGCAGTTTCTTGTGTCATTTTTTGTCTTATTCATCCCAAAAATATAAAAATGTTGCAATTATTTTAGTATTCAATGTGCTTCCTAAGTGATGATTGGGAGTCTATGATTATTCCCAAATATTTCGTATTAGCATTCCTTTTTTATTTCCATTTAATTTTAATTCAGCCATTCTGTGAGGCGAGTGTTAAAGGCAATAGGAATAGAGAGCATCCGCAAAAGATCCCGGGCTTGATTAGATATACCAAATATTAGAGTATGGCCCTGTTTAAAGCTTCTACAAGCACAGATGTCACTAATGAGAATTAAAAAAATGATATATCTGTGGTTATTTAAGGGGAATGAAAAAGCTATGGATGCCGGTCGTATGTATTATTTCATGGGTGGTAATGGTGAACGTTACATTGTGTAAAGTAATCACTTAAGCCAGCCGTACGATAGGTCATAAGCCATATGAACACCCAAAGACTTCCATACCTACCTTCCCATAAAAAAATATAATTTCGTCTCTGTGAGACATCTATAATATATCTTGATTAATGATGTCCCTGTAACAAAAATTCTGTACTGTGTAACACTTTTTGTTTTTATGAACACATGTTATTACTGTATGTTTCTTATCACATTGATCACTATCACCTGGTAGGTACTCTCTTGGTTTATTCCGCTTGCCGCCTATAATTCGCACTAGCTACCGTGTTCCAGTAATTTTTGGCTTGTTTTGGTGCACGTGAGTTTCTTCCAGACTATTCGTTTGTTCAGAACTTTCGATTATATGACATTCTCGTTGTTAGAATTTCGCGATTCTTTGTAATTCTATTTCAAAGCAAGGATAACCTTTTGTTTCAAGGTAAGCGTGAAATCCTTTCGTGTATTTCTGGAACTTTTCGCTCTGGGGAGCTGACGGCCATACTGGGACCTTCCGGAGCCGGGAAGAGCACGCTGATGAACATCCTCACCGGGTACAAGTAAGTTCACTTAGTCACTCCAACATCAAAAGTGGTAGCTATATTTTTTGTGTTTACAGCGTTACTCTGTGGTTGGACATAATTATTAATTAACTAAATTTGTATTGACCACTTGGAGTAACTCTTTATCTACATCTATGCCGAGTTTGCTGCGTTTTATACTTACAATAGCTTAGACAAACTTATTATAAACTCCGAAGACAGAGTCGACCCGCTAAATCATTCCGTTATTTATAAACTAAATTGTAATGACTGTTCGGCATTTTATATAGGTAAAACGGCACGTAATTTTAATGTTAGAGTAAAGGAACACTTGAGATGTCTCAAAAAAAAAACTTTTCTGAATTCGCGAACCATGTTTTGGAAACAGGCCACACGTTTAAAAAGGAAAACGATATCGACATTCTGCATGTAAATAATAGAGGCCTTAGATTGGATAACTTAGAAATACTAGAAATTAAAAAAATGCCTGAACACTAAAGCCAATATAATTAATAACCACATAGATTTTATGAATAGTCCGTTACTTGATATATTCCCCATTTCGGCGACCACTTCTCAATAACCCCCACCATAGCTGTAGCCACGCCCCCGTTCAAAAATTATTTAGTTTGCCAGAATAAGTAATGGATAGTTAGTATGCGTTCGTCCTGACTAAGATACACTGGTATCGAAACCGGTAGACATAGAGTTACTACAAGTGGTCAATACAAAGTTATTTAATTAATTAATAAAGTGGTAGCTTGTTGGTCGGGCGGTTATGACTCTCGCCTTGTGATACAGTTATCGGTGGTTCAAGCCCCATTCCAGGAGTCCACCAGGTTTATCCTTTTTTCGTAGAACAAATGTTAAGTTTAGTTTAAAAGTAGTAAAAATATTGATGCGACACGTATTTTGTATTCGTATCTCCATTAAAAAAGCGTCAAAATCGTCATTTAATTAACCAGTTACACAACAGTTATTTGTAACGATGATTGGTGGACAATCATTCATACGATCAGATGCAAATTTCAAATAACAGTATTGTGTAACAGTGGTTAAAATAATGGTTTGACCACCAACACAACAAAGCGAACGAGGTCAGGTGCACCTAATAAAACTAGGATTTATTTTAATGTTATACCTAGACAATTTTTTGGTGGGAAGTTTATACTTTATGCATTTTATAACGAAAGAGCATTCAACTAAAGATGAAACATAAATTATTTTAAACATGTTTTTCTGATACCATCTTAATACCTTTAACTTTTAAGTAGGTATTATTGAGTATTTTAATTAAAATATTGGAAAATCATTCATATTTTCCATTTAATATTTTTTTAAGAAGCAATTTATTTTTTTAATTTAACATACGTGCACATAATATGTTGTTTTGTTTTATTATTTTTTAATAAATTACAAACAAGTTTGATCATTAAGTACCCCGCATAGCGCGGATTCTCGCTTAACGATCTGGATCAAAGATCCTTTACCACTGTCCATGTATACAATAGTAATAAAGCATAGCAATTATATCGTTACCTCTATTTTACAGGATGCCTCGTAGCTAGTAGCAAAAACTTCGGGGAAGCCTTCTTCATTCAATTTTGAATGAATAATATTCTTAACATTTTGCGCGAAATGTCGACAGTTACGGAGGTAAAGAACTTCAAAGTTTTCATTTGTTTTTCAATTTTTTTTTCTGGAATACCTTGAACTTTCACAACAGTAACTTACATAGAATATTAAAAATTCATTCGCTTTAATACAAGTCAAAGAAAAGAAAGAAAACCTTACAAAAAAATATTTATCAAAATTCTAAAAAGTTGTAATAACTTTATTCGATATTTATGTATGGTTTTTGTGTTTAATTTGTAGAACTCCATATTTATTTTTAGCGAAATTTAAAATAAATTAAATGTTGATAATTATTATTTATGAAATTTAAAATGAATTAAATTTAATGAATTATTGAAATTTAAAATAAATTAAATTTTAATAAATATTATTATTAAGTTCTGCGGGTTATATATTTTTAAGTGTTACAGCTGTTTCGGCTTGCAAGGCCATTATCAAACAGTCAAAATTTGATTCGACTTGCATCGAAGCGAATGAAATTTTAATATTTGAAATAAATTACTTTCAAGAACGTTAAACGATTTACAAAACGTTTTAGAAATATTTTAAAAAATGCAAACTTTGATGTCGCTTATCTCCGTAATTGTGGACATTTTAACCAAAGCGCAAAGAATATTTTCTGTTCTGTTGGAATATCTTCCTCCGAAGTTTTCGCTGATATCTATGAGACACTGTATATTATTGTCAACTGTTCATAGAATAACATTTCTCATATAAAATTTACGCACATGTAGGTATGACCCGTCTATTTTGTATTACTAATAAATATGAGAGATGTATTTTTGTATATTTGTATATTGTATATTATATATTTGTATATTGCATATTTCAATCTCCGATTTTATTTGTCTTATCCCTAATAGAGCAGGTATTTTCTATTTACCAAAAAAAATGTTTAATAAAGATTACAAAATAAAAATTCACGACCACTGTCAGACAAGGAGCAAAAGTAATGAGCATGTTATTATAAAAATATCCAAATTAAGGTTAAGACAGAGATTTTTTTGTTTTTTTTTTCTTATTTAATATATGCTACATATTACAATCTTATATAATAAATTATTACATTGACATTTTTTGTTATTCATGTTAACCTCGTCATTAAAGAGAATTCTTGTATTTGACAAAGGAGCTTAGTTCTTATATTGTAAATAAATATTCTTATACTGTGAATTATTTATTATATTCGGGTGGTAATAAAGATAGTTAGATAATATATAATAGAATAAAAATTGTGGATTTACGTTTGATTTTAAAAAGGTTTTAATTTTTTTATTTTTTTCTGAACGGCCGTATTTCTGTGGGGAGATATTTGTAGTAGTATTTAAATTTAGGTGTGATAATTTGGTTTCCATGCAGTCTAGGAGCAATGTAGGATTGCATCATTTTGCAGCGTTTTTTGCAAGAATTTGCAGCGTTTGTTGTGCATGTAGGATTTGCATTCTACATCGCTCGTAGACTGTATAACAAACACCCAAAATCAATGAAAAAAAAGCAGCAAATATAAATATATTTTAAAAAGTCATCCTAAAACGGCTAAAAATTTCATTAAAAATAAATAGTCTATTTGATCAATATTATGTAAAATAAGATATTTTTATTACATGTTGCATTATGTTGATTAGGTCTTACATAAATTTTGAAAGCCACCCTCATACTTCACGATCCTCTTTTATTTGGGAGTGCATAACTCTATTTTTGCACGTGGTATGTAGGGAGATGATTCACGATGAATCAACGCGATTTTGGTGTCATTCATACTTGATAATTCAGTGCTGCAATAGTGCGCCAAACGATCAATAATACAATTGATGTAGTTCGGTCAAGCAGTGTTGTGTTGTCATGATAATACTGCTGAGTTAGGCTCGAGTAGGTAAATAGATTACGGACACAAGACTGCATCGATCAACGATCAACAATCGAGACCTTGTTGAATTGCATCAGAGAAGGTATAAATAATATAAAGACAGCAGATCATGATCAAGTCTCCATAGCAGTCCAACCGCTGGCCTTGCTACGCTCTCGTCCCGAAAGAACCTCCTGCCACGTGTATTCTCAGCCTTACGCTATTATTTTACTTACGAAACACTCACTGAACTAGAAAATACTTAACACTTAGGACTCATCATTGACAGACACCTCAAATGGACCTCTCAAATAGACAAAGTAATTGACTCAATGACTAAACTGACCAGCCTAATCCACAAAATACACGAAATCGCTCCGAAGACTGAAAAATTCTGATGTACCAGGCATACGTCAAGAGTAGAATAGGATATTTGATACCCTTCTGGGGAACCGGAAACAAAACTAACCTAAACAGACTCCAACGACAGCAAAACAAAATACTAAAAATGGTCTCTGATCTGAAACACCTCACACCAACTAAAACTGTATACCGTATAGTACAACAATTAAACATTCAAAGCATTACAAACATCGAAACATTTTAAATCATTCACAAACTAGCAAATATTTACGAAAAACACCAACACAACATTAGAACGGCTTAAAATTATCACATAACACACGCCAAAATAAAAACAGGACAATCACGACAAATTATCGGATTAAATCTCTACAACGATCTACCACAACAGACCAAACAACTGACTACAAATTCAAAACAGATGACAAAAATGCTTAAACTCGGCTAATTATAAAAAAATATTTTGTATCTAAATTATATTATTATTATATTCCTAAAAAAAAATCTTCACTTTAAGAAGAAAAAATCCTCACGGAAACGCAATCATTCCACCACCACGCCTTTCCCTAAATTTTTTGGAAATACTAAAATACGTCTCAACTATTAATATTCACCACAAGCAACTGGCCCATCGCGGAAAGTGAAGTATTCAACGTAACAATTTTATTTGCAGAACCACAACAACCGAAGGCAACATATTAGTGAATGGATATCCCAGGGACATGAAAGTCTACCACAAAATATCAAGTTACATCATGCAGGAAGATCTGGTGCAGCCTTATCTCTCGGTCCAGGAGGCAATGGAAGTAGCAGCAAACCTCAAATTAGGAACACATTTTGGAAAACAACATAAACTTCTTGTGGTATGTTATGTTTCTATGTATTCTCCAGTAGGTTTTCACATTATAGAGGGCCGTGACCACCATGTTGTGGTCTACCGATGTCTTTAAACATTTTCCTTCTCCTTTCTTGCACTCTTTGGAGAGCTGCTTCAATATGGCGTATGGAAAATATGTAATGAAATATGTATTGGCGCAAATTTACAAGGGAACATTCATCCAAACGAACATATGCAACCAGCGAATAAATATCGATGGAATATTCTAGTAGGGGGATCAGCGCAAATTTCGGTAAAGTGCTCCAGTTATTAAGTGATTCATTTGGACCCCATCGCTGCAAATTCGTGGTAATATTATACAATATGATACACGCAGGATTATGAAGTGCAGTTTAACCGAAGTATTTAGATAATAAGTATGAATTCGTTGATTCGATACAACTATTTACCTATTTATAATTTTTGAATAATATTTTTGAAAACTCGCTCATTTTTAATGATACGCGGCAGGTGCATAATTGTATTAAATCTTTCGTTCATAATGTATTGATTGTTAAATTTATACGTATTTCTTAGAGTTTCTAGAAATTTACAGCCTTTTCGCTCGTATGCTATGTATGTATTGAAAAGAATAAATTTTTCATAATCGGTATAAGTGAAATTAAGCTAGAAATTATGTTAACTTTGATATTGCATAGCTCCATGACTGTAGATATTTGGTCATGGTTGCTTGAACATCTTCGACTCATAATCAAGGCAGGAATCCACCTGTAAAGTATTGTGGATTAGCTCTATTACATTTTGTATAATTATGATAATGGTTGTTTTATAGATTGACGAAGTTCTCGAAACCTTGGGTTTAACATCGTGCAGAAACACGCACACACTTTATTTATCTGGAGGACAACGAAAAAGACTCTCTGTGGCACTGGAGCTGGTCAATAATCCTCCCATTATATTTCTGGATGAACCCACCACGTAAGCAAAAAGACTGCTCAATATTTTTATAATAATTGAATGATTTTAATCCTCGACACAATCGTGTATTATATTTCGTACGAGATAGTAGGTACCTACTACTGATTGTACGCGCCTGATGTACGAATCTTTTTTTTAAATAAGTAGTTTAAGTACCTACGTATAATTAACCTAAAAACTTAACACCTTAAATAACACAAATATAAATTTTTATTTCAAAAAACTAAATTTAATTTGCAAATTATAAAAAAATCGTAATTTCGACTTGTATTAAAATAACAAGAAAATCTTTTTTAGCTTATAGAGTAAAATAGTTAAAAAAGAATTTCCCCCTTCTGTATGTTTAAGAAACATTTACACCGCAATTATTTAGTTTTACATAATTAAATCCCCTAGTTATGAATACGCTTTTTCTTCAATTTCCGTTGTTATTTTTTTAAGTTTCGTACCAAATCGAGTCTTTTAAGTAAAAACTTATTGTAATGAAGCGTTACTTATTTACTAAGGCATTATACTTTTTAAGGATATTTTTTTAACCTTTTCATAATTGTTTTAATATTTACAAGCTCGTAGTCATTTTTTGAACAAGTCTTCATATTTTAGTGATCTGCGATACGGTTGTCGCCGTAGTTTTACTTTCATGATATTTTTATTTTTTAGCGGTCTCGACAGTGTATCAGCCAAGCAATGCATATCGCTTTTGAAGCATTTGGTGAACCAAGGAAGAACAATCATTTGCTCGATTCACCAACCGGCTGCATCAATCCTTTCGGTTTTTGATAACATGTACATCATCGCAAGAGGAAAATGTGTGTACCATGGACCGCCGACACACCTGGTTCCCTTTATAGAAAAATGCGGATTCAAATGCCCCACCACCCACAACCCTTCAGACTTCATATTGGAAACGGTACAAGCGGATGACAGCGCTGTACTGAATATGTTTTCATTAATTGCCAATGGAAGAATTCGCGTGGGAACTATGAGTAAATATATCGAAGGCAATCACTTAAATTCCGATATTATTCATGCATTGGGTACAGAGATAAAAATTGGTCTGCAATTTCAGACGTCATTTTGGACACAATTCCGTATTATTCTCAAGAGAATGATTATGCAAAGAATGAGGAATAGAGTAAGTCGTTATACGATACTATTTAATTTAATTTTATACCTTTTTGTGGTGACTTTATCATATTTATATAAAATCACTATTTATTTAATAATTAACGTATTTCGGGGCCAATGGTTCCTTTGTCAGGATACTATGTAAATAAAACTAAAATTGAAAGTATGTATAGGCAAATTCAAAAACATAAAGTAAATATAAAAGAGTTAAATAACTAACTACCTACGAACTTATGTGAAAACAAATTTAAAAGATTAATATCTGCTTAAGGGATATGAATATTCGTGATATTTCATGTGCTATTAACGCTTTCGTTATAACGCGCTATAATGTGCTATAACGACATAGCAACCGTGATAAGTCATAAGGACTTATCACGAGTGGTGGTATCCTTCATAGAGAATTATTATTGTCAGGATATTAAGAGTAATAAATAATAAATAAAACAAAAGCCTAACATTATAAGAACGTATAGGAAGGTCGGCTCAGGTCCGACTCCTGAGAGAGGTTTCCCGTGATTCCCTCTCCACATAGGCAAATGCGAAGGAGCTCCAAGTTCCACGGACAAATCCCTTCTGTTCCAACAACGCTGGTAGTAGCTAGAGCAGAATACCTGAACTTCTATTGAGGTACATTATAAGCCTTGTACATAGCAAGCAAGGCCAAAAATAATTATTGTGTTGTTAGAAGTTCTGTTCTTCTCGAAACTAGTAGTGAAACAATAATAATTCTAAAAAATTTAGAAGGTTCATGATGTTGATAATACTATTTTTAACTTACTGGAATTAAAATATAGATCAAAAATAATAAACTAGAGAAAAAATTTAGAAAACTGACAAAAAATGACTGAGAGATGGATTATTTAAGTTTACGTATTTTAGCGCGGGAAGATTGAGGCCTGTGCCGCCTGTGATATCATTAGTGGGGTATAAAATCAAAGGCAACAATATAAAAAAATATTTTGATTGCGATCACCGAGGATTAAAAATTTAAAATTACTGATTCATGAATGATTTTAAAATATTTTTTTCCTTCCAAAATATTTTTTCCTATAAATTTATAGCCAATAAAATCTCGAATTCAGTACATTACAAATTAGTAATCCTCGATGACTGCATTAATTTTTTTTCATATAGTAGCCTTTGCTTTTAAATCCCACAAATGACCTGGTCGAGATTGTCGCACCACAGGCACTAAGCGAATACGAAAGCGTCTAGTGCCCTGTTGTATCAAGTTGGATTAAAGTAAAAGTTCGTTTAAAGCATAGATTTTTGCGTTCTCCACCAATCACACAATCCGTTTCCGTAAAAATCTATGCTTTAAACGAACTTTTACTTTAATCCAACTTGATACAACTGGGCCTAGGTCAAGTAACGCTAGTCGCTGGAACGTCGCATGAAACGAAATTATTTTTGCAAGCTCAAGTTTAAAGTCCCGTAACTTTTTAATTTGTAGAGATATTTTAATGATTCTTTCGCACTTTTGTTTCATTCTTCTTAGAAAATGTAAACTTCTTCACTGTGCGCGTGTTATGCAAAGATACGTAAAGAATATAATTTAATTTTTACGAAGAAAATGCCAAATCATTTAATGACTGAGTGAGTGACAATAACTTGATTTTAGAATGATCTAGCGGTGTCAAACCAGTTATGAATGATAAAAAAAAATTATCTGTTGCATCCTAAATAGTATTTTATTAGAAATATAATCAAAATTATTTGTGCCTGTTGTGTTATTTTTACACGAAAACAAGTTGATCAAAATATACTATTAAAAGTAATTGCCCATACTTTGTAAAGTTTATTTTGTAGTTTACCCTGAAGAATGAACGGTGGTTCTAGAACCGGTTGGTGTTACCAAAAATACAATAGTTCAAACGATATGAATTTTATGTTTAATTCAATTAAAAATGAATGACCACATAGCTATAGCTAATTACATTACTAAAAAAATATCGTTTCAATGTGGAACTAGGAAAGTCAATGTTTTTTTTTATGTTTCCGTGATTACGAATCCCAGATACCGAAAATCCTGAAATTTTCGATATTATTATTTTTTATCTTTAAATAAAATAACTTTTTGTTTTACACCACTTTATTGAGTTTAAACCAACTAGTTTCGACTCACAACTGAGTCTTCATCGGGGTTCAGATATTAACTTAGTTATAGTTATATTAACAGTTAATATCTGAACCCTGATGAAGACTCAGTTGTGAGTCGAAACTAGTTGGTTTAAACTCAATAAAGTGGTGTAAAACAAAAAGTTATTTTATTTAAAGATATTTTGTCTCACCACAATGTGTTTGCTTTGTGTGAAAATTTATTATTTTTTATTTATATCCGAGTATCAACATTACATAATAAAACACTATGCTTTTCTATTGCCCTAAATATGTTTCACATTAATATTTGTATTCATCTGTCTTACACTATTTTCGTTTATTTTTGTTCAGAGATTCCTTTACTTAAATATAAATAAATATCATACATAAATAACATTTGTTCTTCCTGGTGTTTTTATAAATCTAAAATAAATAATCCAAAGAGCAATTGACGATTATCTTATCTAAATAAAATGAAATAAATATTAATGTGTGCGCTTTTTTCATAATCCTCATAACTTTTGTTGTAATTTTTCAGATGGCTCTATGGATTCAGCTCTTGTATCACATATCTTCTTCATGCTTTTTGGGATCAATCTACTACAACATCGGTAACGATGCTTCTATGGCAATAACCAATTTCATGTTCTGCATGAATATTGTTGTACTTTTCACTTACAGCTACGTAATGATACCTGTTCTATTATGTAAGAAATTATTAAAAATTTTACACATCTATTCCTAACATTTAAAATTAAACATAATTTATAATTATTGATAAATCAAGACCCTGCCGTCAGTATTCATTAGAATAATATTTAATTTTATAACAGCGTCACACAATTCAGCTAACCTTTATTGCAATGATTCTTACATTACACCCCCATCTGAATCTACTTCCCCACTATTTCTTTCAAATCCGATCAGCCAACCAGTAGTCAGTCAATTTTTGTTTTTCTTTTCCATTTAATTTTAAATTAATATCCATACGATGTTTTTTAATAAGAGAAACTAGGTTTCGTTCATTTACACTACACCAAACTTTGCACTTTATAAAAATAACACTTTCACTTAATAAAAACGTATTTAGTTATTTCGTCACTACTATAATTTTGAAAGGAGCAAGCAGGCTCCCTAGTCATCAGGTGTAATAAATAACTTATCTTATATATCTTCTTAAAACACGGCAAAATTATTTTGTGGTGATATTATAATTATAATTTATAGAAATAAACTTTGTTTACACCACTTTTTTGTAGAAAAAAAATCGACATGTTTCAGAGTCCACGGCCCCTTCGTCAGGATAACAAATGTATACTAACAAAATTAAATTTAAAAATCGATTTTTTCTTCGAAAACTAAAAAAATATATACATTATGTTTGTTTATTTATATTGCGCCTATATATAAGTGAATACTTACATTGATTAGAGGCATTAGGTACTATTGTAACGGTATGATACTGATTGTTTAAATAGGGGCGTGTTAACTTTGGAAGGCCTCAGTTTAGATGGAGCGAGAACCTCCTCACAGACTCATCTATTTTAGAGATCCAAGAATTGATAAAATGGCGCAAAGTAGAGATCAAGGGAAGAAAATTCTTCAGTACACAATTGTAATTTTGTTTTTTTTTTCTAGTTCCAACAGAAATAAAATTTATTGAAAGAGAATATTTTAATCGATGGTACGGATTAAATGCCTATTTCGCGGCTTTAATATTTGCTGGATTACCTGTAATGGTAAGATCTACTTATGATATTGTTTTATATTGCATACATACCTGTCTCTTTACTGTAAAAATAATGCACATGTAATTATAAACAAATTCTCTAATACAAATAAACTAACCAATTATGTGCGACAAAAAATAGAATATTCATTGTTGTCAACTGGGGTTACAATGATTTTGCGGGGTATTTTAGTATACTCAGTTAAATTTATTTTCTCCCAGATATAGGTATTTCTTTAAATTTATTTTTATATGAAATAAAACTAATGGGAATACTATTAATATTTCTATTAACCAGTGTTTTCTTTAATTATACTTTATTTTTCTTTGAATTTATTATTTATTTATATTGTCTGCATTATATCATTCTCACATTAAGATTATATATGTATAATTAATTAATTATTAATATATTTAAAAAAATAGTTCCATTGTGGTAAATTTTTGTTTAATTCTTTCAGATATGTTTTGGACTTCTATCATTAGTAATCGTTTATATACTGTCCGGTCAATTACTAGAGTTGGACAGATTTATCCTCTTCTGCATAATGGGGCTTGCAACTGGAATCTGTGCTGAAGGACTTGGTTATGCAATCTCATCATTATATAGTGCACAGGTAAAATACTAAAGCTAGCAGAAATATCTATCTATTCGAGAACAATATATTCAATATCTTTCATATTTAGCGCCTGTTACTTAAATATCGGTGGGGTAAGAGAGGAGAAAACATATATGTTTTCCACAGGGTTCTAAAGAATAGATAAGCAAAATTTGGGTCAGATCTGTCAAACGGGGTAGATTTGCAAAAAGAATATATTTGGCGGGGAGCGGGGTAAAGAGGGAGAAGAAATGACGCTTATGTTTTCCACAGGCTCTTAAAACGTCATCCATATCCATACGTCATCTGTTCATACTTCTTTTTTCCCGCATCTTTTGTTTTCTCTCATCTTCCTTTTAAGTTATATAATCCATTATTTTGTCGCGCGTGTATCTTTCCGGTCAACCAGTACAAATGTTATAGGCGGCATCAGCCATTTCGTGATGTAGGAGCATGTTATTGGCTGTGTAATTTAACAAATCCTATTAGAATAGCGTATTTGGGACATATCTATCTGGATTCTGGACGGATTAGTCGGATGCCTTTGACAACTGTTCCCTCTGGCCGCCTTTTTATATTTAAATGTCTTGGATACTTATTATTCTGTTTCTATTTTTGTCGAACAAATTTTCCATCCCTACTAATATCCCGGCCGAGAACGGGACGAGAGAAAACTTTTATTCCTGTAGACCGATTTCCGCTCTACTTTATGCCCTAGCCGAGAGCAGGGTTCGTATATTAGAATACATTCATCTGATGCTCTCGTATAAAAGTGTTTTTGTAGTGGTTCCCAGGTGATGATAATATTAGAGCATATTAATCTTGGACAAAGACCAAAAACAAAACAAATCTCTAAGTTTTTCCTGACTGGAACCAAGACTCGCAGTAAGTACGCTAGTAAAACGATTTAGAAATCAAACTCAGGTAAACAAAAACGCAGACGTCAAGCTAGGGCGAATGTAAATTATACGGCTTTAGTAGGAAAATATTCAGCTATACTTTCTGACAAATAAAAAAGACATGAACATTCTTTTTAATTTATTCAAGTTGAAGCGAATGCATGAAAATATGTTTTACAAGGAAAATAATTAAAAAGTTAAAAAATTTATGCTCCACACATCTAGTATTAGCTTACAATAATATCTATAAAATTTCTTAAATGTTATAATGGTGTTTAGTGTGCACGTGTGTGCGTATGGGCGTGTGTGCTGGTGTGCGTGTGTTCGTGTGTGCGTGCGTCTGTTTGTATGTGTGTTTGTAAATTCATCAGTTTGAAATTTTGAATAAGAATATATATTATTTTCTGTCTGTCTGTAAATACTGATTAAGTTTCCGCCAAGGGAATTCTCAAATTACAAGAATAGCTTTTTGATTCTACTGAAAACTGTAGAGGATTTTTGCTTGTCACGTGATATGATATCTCGTGAATGACCCTGAAAACCACTTTTTTTTTTTGCCTTCAACACTCGCTTCATATATTTTCTTAACCATCCTTTCCTCGTTCATACGTTCCACATGACCAAACCATCCCAGCACTCCTTTCTTTATTCTATCTACCACACTACAGCCAGCGTTGCATTCACGTCTAATTTGTTCATTCCTCACTCCATCGACCAAAGATTTTCCACACAAGCGTCTTAGTGACCGCATTTCCACCGCATTCAGTCTACTTTCATTCCTCTTTTTCTAATTCCAGGATTCACTTCCATACATTAGGGTTGGCACTAGCACGCCATTATGTACCGCTAGTCTCGCTTCCTTTGATAGATTCTTATTAGCCATAATTGCATTTAGAGCACCATTAACTTTGTTTCCCGCAGTCCTCTCCTTTCGATATCATTCTCAGCCTTGCCATATCTACTAAACATACTTCCCAAATACACAAACTCGTTCACTTGTTCCTTGTTCTTGACTTGATAACACATAATAAGTGATACGATCAAGTCGACGAACCTGGTGAAAAAAATATAATGTATTATATTTTACAACATGCATGAATGAAATGTATTAAAAATTACCGATATCCAATTTTCCAGTTTTTATGCAGAAATTCTTGCTTTCAGACCGGAGCTGTGCTCGGGCCATCTTTCACCATACCTCTCCTAGCAGTCTCCATATATGGTATAGGATTTGGACCTAAGATAGAAACCGCCATGATCATTGCCATGCGATGTTCTTTTCTCCGATATTCTATAGCGGGAATCACCACGGCGGTTCTTGCAGACAGACCGCCCTTAGATTGTGACGCTTTATACTGCCACTATGCCGATACAAAAGTTCTTATACGAGATCTCGGTCTAGAAGGAACAAATTACACACTGGAGTTGCTTGGATTGTTTGGTTTTACAGTATTATATAGATTATTTTCTTATGTGGTTTTGAGATGCAAACTTCAGAATGAATCCATTTTCAGTTTCATATCAAAAATTCAAACGAAAAATTTACTTAAGTAAAGAGGTTACTCGTATCAATTATATTGGTTTGTGATGTATTTGTATTGTATGTATGTAAGTATATCTCAATCTGTGATATCAGTTGTAAATATGTAAAATAATTATAATGAAATATAAAAATGAAAACAAAGGATACAATGATTGTATTACAATTTCAGAAATGAATTCATTTATAATAAATATAACATAATTATACCCTAGATACATGTCACCGATAGATGTCATAAGTACTGAAAATAATACTATTTCAGTATGCGTTTAACTCACAGAGAATAAAATATGTGCAGAGATGAACTAAAATAGTTTTAAGGAAAAGGTCAAATGAGTCACAGCGGAAGAATGACCCCCTATACGACTAAGACACATTTATACTACGGTTAAAGTATTTATTATTGCATTAAATTTCCTAGTAAACATGACGTATTTTTTACAATAGACGTATTTTTTTCAAATAAACCGAGTCTCTTAAGTAATTTTTTTTTATTATACCTTTCAAGGATTCTTAGTTTGACTTTTTCATAGCTGTTTCACAATTTAAAAGCTTGCGGTAATTTTTTCAAACAAGGCGAACGTATTGGCTCCAGACGTGGTGCCAAATTGTGGGCAAGGAATTTACGAGAGTTCATGTATATTTCATTTGGTGGTCTGTAGTTTGAACTATATTTGAGCCATATTTTCCATATTTAAAACATCTTACAAAATAAAATTGGGCGTTGAAATATCAAGCATAACAGTAGTGTCCTTTATGAAGAAACTATAGAACAAGCAAATAGAGTAGCCATTATAGCGGAAATCTTGAAAACTACTGTGTAGAGAAACAAACATATTGTTGGAGATTGAAATGAAAATATATCAAACCTGTGTAAGACCGATCATGGCAAGTAGTATTGAAATAAGAGCCGACACCACAAGAATGAAAAAACTCTTATGAACCACCGAAAGGAAAACTCTCCGACCCATCGCGGGAGTAATCATCGGTTTCGTAACCGGAAGTAACCATTTCGTACTCAGAGACAGAATATGAAACTCCGAAATTCGGAAGATCTGCGATGGGAAAAAAAAGAAGAAGATACTGTAGAGACCACGTAGTCAGAGCAAATTCAACAAGATTAGTAAGAATAGCGAAGAAGAAAAAGACAAAATAAAATATTTATCAAGCTTCATTACTCAGTAAAAATGTTATGTTTATAATTTATCAGGTCTTCCAAAACGTCATGTCGCAAAAAATTAAAAAGGCAGATAAGATTTATAAATTATTATTTATTGTTAAGTTTTTATTATTTTTTACCGTATTAGTTACAGCTGTTTCCGGACTTGAATGGAATGAAAAACACATTCGAAACGAAGGCATTCAAACCACCAAAAATCAAGGCTTTATTTATTATTATTAACAAAATATAAAATTTCCTACATTAGATATTCATATCTCTATAGTTTGCATTATATGTCTATAAATAAAATACTCGTCATGTAAATATTGTATTCGTCTACGATTTACACTTCAGACGTTGCCTATGAAATGTCAAAATATACGGTACAATTTTCGAAACTTTAAAGTGTTTTATTTAATACTTATTTGAGCGTCGATTCTCTTTACTTTCGAAATCAGGACACTCAATTATATCGAAAAATCTTACTCTCAGAAGGATCTGTTATATGGACCATCTTCTTGAATTTAGCCCAATTTACACTAGGGCGAACAGACGGTATAAAGATTGAGGTATCTAGAACCGAATACATTCGTAATAGAATATCCCTCTCTAGATAATAATGTATCACACGAAGAACCAACAATCTTCAAGTTTTAAATATTTTCGAAAATTAGTTCTTCAATTCTCGCAGAGTACAGCTATTTTCATAAGTTATTGAATAATATTAAAATTAAAAAAAAAAAATTATAAGTTTTGTAACACTATCTATACTTGACCAATAGTGATAGGTCTGCTCTGTTCTAACTACTACAATGAACACTTCACACCTTTTGAAGTATAGTGCACGCTACAGACTACACACATTTCAAAGTTATTTTAAAGTACATTCTTCAAATATTTCATTTCATTTTAAAGTACACACTACAAAGTACATATACTTACTTACATACATACTTCAAATAGTACACTTTATTTTAATAAACTGCACACTACAAACTACACATTTCCAATTTTAAATTGAAGTGTAATGTTTTTTGTGATGAAGAAGTTTTTGGAAACTTGAATAACCCCTCCCTCATGGAATAGAAAATATTTTGGGACCGAACGAAGAAATCTTTGGAAAGTGAAACAAACCCCTCTCCATGGTTTGAAAAATTTTGGGACAGAATGGTGAAATGCCTGGAAACTGAAACACCCCCCCCCCCCCCCATGGATTTGAAAATTTTGTAATAAGCACACTTTCACTTCATTAGTACATATTTACTACAATTATTTCACTTCATTTAGTTTATACTAAAAATGTAGTGCACACTTTGTAGTCTTCAAACTGGTGAACGTGTGTGTGTTGTAGTCTTTATTTTGAAATATAGTTTTTCCTTTCGCTATTGACCAACTAACAAATAAACAAAAAAATATATAAGCAAAACGGCTCAATATTCATCAGCGCCATCTATCGGTCGTTGTTCGAACTAAATTAATCATTACTTTTGATCCACATGTATTATATTCCCGCTACCATTTTAATATTTAACCTTGCGAATTAAATTTACGGCAGAGGTGTATTAATATTTATAAGATTTTAATTTATTCAAACCCTTCCACAGGATAATTAATAAATTTATTTCGGAAAAATTTTACATGACAAAAACCGCGAACATAGTGATCAGGCTTTCGCCCGCTCTTACTAGGTACTTATTTATATCCTAAATCCTTTATTTCTATATTCACATTAATATTTTTAATAAAATTAGCTCAACAAAAATCCCTTCGAAACAACGAAATTTAGAAATAAAAGATTTAGAGTATAAATAGTACGAGGGGGTGGAATATACATGATTGTGTTCTAGATTTATGTTCTGTAAAGTTCTTCCTAAATAAATTGATTGATTCTCCTGTAGGAGTGTTTAAATAAATGATAACCTTATTAAATACTTGAATACCTATGCAGAAAATTTAATTCGCAAGGCTAAATATTAAAATGGTAACGGGAATACAATACATGTGTATTTGACTTTCATTCAAACACACAACGTAGTAAAACCCTTTTAAAAGCCAATACACCTGTGCGGGGTATTGGTATTTAAAATGGTTCATGCATCGAAATAAACAGAAAGGAATTATTTAAATAATATCCAGCTAGCGGTCAACGTTCGAACTAAGTTATAACTTTTTTCTCTTTATTTTAGCCTTCACCAATTAGGTGTTATTAGCCAGTACAAAGTATATACAATTACTTTAAAATACAGAAATATATAACATTAATGAACAATATAAATGATACGTTTACATCTCATACTCATCTCAAAAATAGAACATGTAAATTTGAAAACATATAAGTACAAATTATAAATAAATATCCATAAAATTAAAAACTCGTGAGAATTGTGAGAATATATATTGTGAGAAAGAAATTGTGAGAATATATACGAATTATATTTTCACATTTCTCTTACGTCCAATCATTAAACAAGTCAACACAAAAAAAATTAACGGATAAAAAAACAACTCAGGATTAACAAAGTTTGACATCATTATTTTTCAAGGTGCAAATTTAATTGTATCGTATTGTTAATTAATATCAAGAAAATATTGTGAATGTTTAAAATAACACGTTATTAATAAACACATATTAACAAAAATTTTAAATTAGGAACATAATTCCATTTGTACAAATATAAAGAGAGTAGGTAAAGTAGTACTTAAATATTAAGGAAGTTAATCTGAATTCCAATTAATACATATAACATAATAATTTAATGTCTATATTTCAAGAAAATTGTTAGTTTATAGAAATTATAACTTCACATTTCTCTTAATGTGAATTAACCAGATAATAATAAAAATAAAAATAAAATTGGAGTTCATAGAATTTATAAATTCATATTTCTCTTAATTAACCAGATTTTTTTTGTTTTGTTTTCATGTAATTGGCCCAAGACTCTGTACATCAATTATTTTTTTTTTCAAGATTTATCAATTATATGGCTGTAAGAAAACCAATAAATTAAAATAAAATAAAATAAATTTATATTAATAAAATATACTAAAATTATTAAAGTTTCATAATATTAACTTTTAAGTATTTACACAAAGACAATAACACGGTTAGATGGTGCATAGACAACTAATTGTATGTTTAATGGTAAAGTAGAATATTGTTTGGTTAAGATCTTTCATTAAATTTTCCCTATCGACCATTATTAGACATTCAAAAAATATATGATTGAGATCTCCGATACCCATGCCGCACTCACATATCGGTGAGTTTTTACACTTTATTTTGAAAAGATGAGCTATAGAACAACAATGATTGGATCTTAGGCGACATATAGTTACAATATTATCTCTACATAATACCCTACAACCACGGCTTAGAGAGAATATTTGGATGAATATTGCCAAAAAATGTACCTTTAACTAATTTGGATATATTCCATTGAGAAATCCAAGAATCTCGACTTTTTCTTTTTAAAAACGTCATCATATCTGATAAAAGTAGTGAATCATACTTGAGACTCCCGACCTGACAAGCTTCCTTCGCCATAGAATCAGTTAACTCATTACCAATTATACCAACATGGCTAGGAATCCATACTAAAAAAACACTTGAACTCTTTAAAAATAATCTATAAAGTAGAAATTTAATTTTGCCGAAAATGGGTAATAGATTGGATTTAAAAGGGGGAAGATATTAATTATTTGAGACAACTGAGCGAATCTATAAAAGTGATTAACTTAAGTCCATGTAGGTCAACAAACTGATGGGCTTCAAGAATTGCTATCGATTCGGCAGTGAAACTAGATGTATCGTCTGGGAGCTTAAATACTCCAGTGGCATGGGGATTAACGCAAATAAATGCTGCTCCGGCCGAAGCAGGAGACTGCATTTTTGACCCGTCCGTATAAATATAGGAAAATCCAGGCGAGTTAATTGATTAAATTTATTGCGAATGAACAAAGGATCTTGCGATGTACAAATTTGTTTTGTTAAACCCAAATCAAGATACACATTATTTTCCAGAATAAAACTTTCAAAAGGAATCATATACAACGGAAGTGAATGACTTCTGTACATTTTTAAGGCGAAGTAAGATAACGTATGATTTCTCATCACAAGTGAAGGATGATTTTTGTTTCGCCAAAAGGGTTTATTGTAGCAATAGGTATGCAAAAGTTGTAATTTAGGGATTAGTGGATGAGAAAGCATACTAAGACGGTTGATGAAAAATTTGTCTGACTGGAGTTGGCGTCTTATTTCCAGAGGTGGTTCGATATTTTGTACCTGGAGAATATTAATTGGAGTTGATTTCATGCATCCAGATATTAATCCGAGAGATTTATATTGCATTTGACCTAGTTTTTTTTTCAAAATATTTAGGTAAAGGTTCCAAAAGAAAAGAAGAGTCATCAAGATAATAAGTAATCTCAGACCTGTGGGATGAGAACCCCACCAAATTCCCGCTGCTAATCAAAATTTCAATGTTATTAAAGAATAACATTGAAATTTTGATTACGTTTTGATAAGACTCCGGAAATATAGTTAAACCAAGACAGAGAAGATTGAAAATTTATTGAAGAGCTTATTTGAAGTGGATGGTTCTCAAAATGTACAATAAAATTTGGAGTGATTCTCTTTTTGCAAAAAGAAACAATTTTGCCCTTTTCCAGGGGTAGGCACAATCCATTATGCACAAGCCACAAGCTTAGATCATTCAGAGATTTTTTCATTTGAATCAAAGCCAAGAAAATTGTTTTCCTGAAGAAAAAATGGCTATATCATCTGCAAAAAATAATTCTATAATGTTTAGTAATAACAGCTTCTAAATCATATATGTACAAATTAAAAAATAAAGGACTTAAAACATACCCTTTCCACACCTCTCTAGTACCAACTATACATCCTTACAACTATACATCCATACAAATGCAATAATGGTTCTACGGCACAGAAGATTTTTTTATCAAATTAATATTTTTTCCAGGAATAGTCATCTTGTGAAGTTTATCCACAAGAATCTGAATTAAATCATTATCATATGCACCAATAATATCTAAAAAAAAGCCATTAAATATTATTTTCTACGACAAATTGATATCAGTGGTAAAAATAGACAAATTATCCAGAGTACCTTTACGAAAACCGTATTGGGATACAAAAAGAAGGTTCTACAAACCAGTATAATATATTTTTAATTAAATGTTCCATTATTTTACAAAGACACGATGATAATGCTATAGGGCGGTACGAAGCTCCATCCGATGGATCTTTATTTGATTTGAGGATTAGGATAATTTATTGGGATTTCCAACTCTCAGGAATCAAACCCGTAAAAAATATCATTCAAATATTAAGTATTGGTGTGTGGAATTTTTAATTAGCTAATTTTATTAATGTATATGGAATGTCATCTGGTCCAGGTGAGAAATCATTTAAATATTGATGAACAAATTTTAGTTCAGAGATAACCAAAGGGCCTTCGAGAGAATGAGTAATTACAAGAGTAGATGGTTGAGGAAGTTCTTGATCTGATGGACAAAAGGTGGAGCCAGTTTGTCAATGAAATTATTTAACCAGGAAGAAGTGGGATTAAGTTGGATTGGAGAATTATAATTCTCCAATCCAATTTAATCCCACTTCGAATCATTTTCCAGACGGTAAATAAAGTGACCTCTGGAGATAAAGCTTCACAAATTGAAGCCCAACTTGCTCTTTTTTTATTCCTAAGAAGCCTCCTAGTTTGAGCACAATTTTTTTTAAATTCGAGGTAATTTCGTAAATTCACATTTTTACAATATAATTTAGTCGCTTTTCTTCTTTTATCAACAGCGAGAGTACAATCGAAATCCCACCAAGGGGCAGGATGAGGTTTTTGTAAATTTGACGTAGTAAAAGGAATATGCTTTTGAGATATATTTTTAAGAATGTCAACCATTTTGTTATATGACTGAATACAGTATCTTATCTAATGGATGAAAGATGGAATACATAGCACTATCAAGTTCCGTTGCATAGCTGAATAAGTCAGCTTCTTTCGATTGAAATCGATATTTAGGCCTTTGAATAAATAGCTCTGCTGGCTTGAGGGGTTCGGAAAGACAAGATAATTGGAAAGTAATCGCTACCACAACTGTCAGCAACAATTTCCTATGAAAGCAAAGATGCTATATTACTAGAACAAATGGAGAGGTCAATTGCACTAGGACTTTGGAATGGTAAAGGTATTCTTGTGGAAGATCTATCATTGAGTAAACATAAATTTCCATAATCTAAGAAATCTATTATTCGTTTACCAGATTTGTCATCTGAAGAACAACCCCAGATGGTAGAATGTGCATTAAAATCACCCAATAAAATAATAGGTGACGGTAACGAAGTTATGAAATTACTCCACCAATTGAAATTGAATATTGAAGAGGGATTACAGTATGTGGAAACTATTGTAATATTATTGTAACGAATAGCACAAATTTGTACACTGTGATCTGGAGGAGAAACCGGAATGTCTCTGAGATGACAGAAATAGAAATGGAGTACTTCTGTAATAAATACAGAAGATTTATTCGATTAGAAACAGCGCTTCTCGTGTTCCATCTAAGAAGAGCTGCCATTGTTTGGGAGAGAATTCGATATTTTTGAAATTATTTCGGCAGCGTTGGACGGTATTTTATTTTGAGAAATAATATTAATTAAGAGAGTTAATAATGTTTGAATGATATCGGAGGAATTATTGTTATAAATGGATGGAGAATCATTTTTTGAAAGGAATGCAACTCCATCAGAGTTATCCTTAGACTGGGAATTTCCATTGAGAGATATGTATATTGAATTTAATGTGGATTGGTCATTAGTAAGATAAAAAGGCTGATGTTTTTGGGTACGAAAAGTAAAAATACTTTTCTTTTTAGAAGTGGGTTTTGTGGATAGATTTTTTTCCGAAAGAACTTGCGAGAAAAGTGGAGACAGAGGAAAATTAGTCGGAGATGACGAGGAAGTTTTATCCGCAAAGGAGTATTTTACCGAAGAAAATGATTTTGATGCCTCAAAATAAGAAATATTTTCGGACGCCATAATATGTTTAATATTTTTTTGTCTGATAAACTCAGGATGAAGAACATTCATGGCATTGTGAGAACCAGAACAGTCGAGGCAAGTGGGCAAACTATTCAATTTTGGACAATTCTCACCCAGATGTGCTTCGCCGCCCTTAAAACAACGGGGACTACATCTAAATTAAGTTTTTGTGTGGCCGAACCTACAACAAGAAAAACATTGAATAGTGGGAAACACATATTGTTCCACTGGAATTATGCAAAGTGCAAATATATATGTTTCGGAAAATTTTGCCCTTCAAAAGTAATGATGACCGATTGTGATGAAAGCTATTGAATGGCGCCAGATTTTGTGTCTTTGTAATTCAGACGACGTACTTTAATTGGTTTCCCAAAACGATCAGGAACATTAATTTTTTCAATTATTTCTTTTTCTGACATGCCTACAGGGATACCCTTTACCAAACCCATGCGAGTAACTTGGTAAATCGAAATTACGTATTAGCTTACAGACAAAGAAAAATAGCAAAATAGCAAAAATCATTTGCTGATTTAAAATCTTTAAATTATACAGAGACTTTTCAGTTGTCCCCATTTAGTTACTTTGGGTTGCCGAGGTGAATAAAAATTTGTTTTCCTTGTAAAAAAATTTTCTACCAAAAATCGAGTAAAACGGAATTAAAAAAAACAGATATTAGAAAATGTGCTACCACAAATGGTAAAAATCAGATAAAAGAAGAGATGAAATATACTTTAATGGTTATTAAAACACGAAATACAAGAAAAAAGATTAAAACGAACCCCAAGCCAGCAAACCTGATGACAAATGGTTGCTAAGCAACTCTCAAGTTATAACTTTTGAATGAACGGAAAATCCACTTACACCTACCTATCGAAATAAATAGAAAGGAATTATTTGAATAATATCCAGCTAGCGGTCGTCGGGTCGTTCGAGCTAAGTTATAACTTTTAAATAAACGGAAAATCTACATGTACCTACGTTAGTAGGAATGCGATTTTGTTATAAGCAATAACCTTCTACATTAAAAACATTATTTGTGTGAGCATTTTTTGCTATCAATCTTATTATCTGCAAAAAATTCAAATTTGCGAACATTCGGGGTTAGGCCTCATTATATATGCTTAATATTATAATATTGAACTTTGGTATAAGGTTATAAAAAACAGTAATATTCAAGTTCATTTGAAAAGCGTTATACGGTTACAACTAAGTGGGGTTAATATTCAGTATTAACTTATTAGTAGAGGATGTCATTATTGAAGCCATATTTTTTTTTAAATTAAATATTTGATAAACATAGTACTAAGAGTGATCACATTATATGCGTGTGTTAATAAAATCAACGGCGTGGAGCGCTTTGTATTACGTAAGTAAGATTGTTTATAGGACCATATTCGCCATTACGTAGTTCGGCATTATTTAAGTATGCCACACGCTTCTGTTTTTATTGACATACGCACGTACTGTGATCGTTCTTAGTACTGTGCCTGTAAATAAATTACATTATACAAATAAAAATTATGATTAAACTATTTCCCAAAGAATATATTTTCACGATAAAATGTTTATTATTAATTTAGAACAATAACTGTATTTTTTTTCTATTTATTTTCTTTACATTTTATAATATTTAGTCCCACAAAACGACTAAATAGACGTTTGTCTGTAGGTTCATTTTTACAATTGTAAGTTACACTATTACAAAATATTATTCACTTTATAAACTATATAAGAGAATTAACTTCTAGTTTGTGTCTTCTGAGGTATTATGCGTGTTTTTACGATCTTTCTGGCCAACATTTCGGAATCCATTGCAAGGTCCATCATCAGGGCTGATGTAAAACTTTACTTGGCAAGAATTTTAATGAAAATTTGGATCAATACCATAGACAACCAAAATAAATAGACATAAACTAACGCAAATTCCTTGGTCATAATTATTTTACGTTCGCCTTGTTTAAAAAACTACTACGAGCTCGTAAATTTTGAAAAAATTATGAAAAGTTCAAACTACATACGCTTGATAAGAAGACTGACTTAGTAAATAAGTGGAACCTTATTACAAGAAGACTTTTAAAGAGACTCGGTTAGGAATAAAAAAATTAAAAATACTTATTTTTCACTAGGGGATTTAATTACGCAAGAATAAATACGTTAACCGCTGTATCAATGTAGCTTAGACGTATGCATTCTTCGACTGTGAACCATTTCCCTCTCCTAAAGAACTAGTTTAGTTCATCTCTGTGCATATATTATGCTCTTTGGTAAAAACCAAAAGCTTCTATCTAATTTTAATAACTTACTAATATTTTTTTAAGCGTTTATAACCCAGTAATTATATTTTATTTACGGTGCACATTTTCTTATTACGTTTTGATTATTCTCATGCTATATTTTATTATTTTTTAAATGTATAATCCGCTGTAAATACTGGTTAACCATTTATGTAATACATGACCTTACTTTACGACAAAAGCTGACTGACACTTGATGCTTTAGACCTTAGACTAGAGCTATAGAGAGAATAGGTGCCCTGACCTATCTCATCATAGCAAAGAAATATAGTAAAGAAGGACACCATTTAAAATACACTAACTGCGAATACTTAAAGCATCGCGTTTTCAGTTCTAAATAAGAAAGAATTAATAATTTTTCTCTCAGGACATGCTTTGGAAAGAAATTAACTTTATTAAAGGGAAATTTGTTTAATATCATTGAAAGATTTGGCAGATACTTCGTGGTGCAACGTTATAATTTAAAATATGTTTTACTTTACTTTGTAATACACACACAATATGAGTTATTAAATTACTACTATATTTTCGAGAGGAGCAGTCCCACTCATCATCAGGTATATATAATAACTAACTTAAATACAACATTTATCAATCTAATCGGGTAGGTCAGGGGGGCGCGCAGTGGGGAAGGGTATTTTTTCCCCGAACAGCTCTAGGAGTGGTGAAGTGGACTGAATGTAATATTATTTATTAATGTATTTCTAGAATTCAATTTTTTTTAGAATTTCAACGGTTTCCAAACTATTCATTATCCAGCCTCTATGAGGAACCGAGTGGAGTAATTTTAATTGATGACTATCAAAACAATGATTAGTGTTAATTATATGATTGGCAAATTCGGAGAAATTGTTATTTTTTAAGCAGCGGCGATGTTCTTTTATGTGTGTATTTAAGTTTCTAATATATATATATATATATATATAAATTATATATATATAATATATTTATAATATGTATATATTTTTTATCACAGTCTTCCGCAGTTTTTCGGGGAAAAAATACCCTTTCCCACCGCGCGCCCCCCTGACCTACCCGACTATATTGATAAATGTTGTATTTAAGTTAGTTTTTATCTACACCTGATGATGAGTGTGTGTATATTACAAAGTAAAGGAAATTTACTTTTTTGAGGGCAGCTCGCGGGATTGACCGGAGGGTGTTTGTTGTATTTGTTGTAATGGAAGACGTGGGAACTGGCTCGGTAACTGCCCAAAATATCAGATGCTGGGAAGCACTGTATTGAAAACCACAAATCAGATTGAGGCAGTGGAGGCGTATGGGCAATCTACCTTGCAGTCCGGAATTTATTTTTTATCAACAGCACAATACGTGCAAAACATACTTTATAATATGTAGCTATCTATACAAAAAATGTTGATAACATATAGCAATAATAAAAATTAAAATAATATAGGGCAAAGATGTACTGTAGAAATTGGCGAAATAGGAGTAAGGGGTATTTAAGACGTATTGATGGAGATTGACTAGAGTCATTTAGTGATGATGTAAACTTACGGAGTTCATTAAGGGTAGTGCGGTGTAGTGTGTTTATTTAAAAAAAAAATTACCAGGTGAACGAATATCTCTGCTTCAGCAAATCTGTGATCATAATCATGAGCATATTAGGTTTTGCTGACAACTGATTACCCGACAGCCGATTTCCCGACAGCCGATTTCCCACAGCCGATTGCCCAACAGCTGATTTCCCGACAGCTGAATTCCTACAGCCGATTGCCTGACAGCCAAATGCCCGACAGTTGATTGTCCGTCAGCCGATTGCCCGACAGCCGATTTCCCACAGCCGATGCCAATCAAACATCAAAAAAGCCAACTGTCCGGCAGCCCAACTTCCCGACAAGAATATTTGTTTTTTAAGTGTTTATTTGTGTATTTTTGCGGAAACATGCATATAATATACATATATAATACAAAATATGCTTCACTGTTAAAAACAGTACACTGATCAATTTAAAACCGTATATAAATAATATTTTCGTCGTGGATACCTAAGGATATTTCATTTCATACCATTCCTAGAAATTGTTTTGAATATTCACATACGTTAGAACTCAATATTGTAAACACACTTAGTAAACACAATTAGTATTAGAAATTCCCAGACAAAAGCATTTGTTTTATACATAAAGGTGCATGTGAAGTCTCATAAACTTAATTAGTATTGGGTAGCTCAAACTCTATTTAAAGAAAACATATTTTTAACATCCAATTTTTACTTTTTTAAATAATACTTTCAATATACAAAACAGTTACTAGGCATGGCATGAAATAAATAATTCTTATATTTTTTCTGTTTTGTATTTTCTGAGATAATACGCCGTGTTTCTACAACCTTTCTGGCCGACGTTCTGATCTCATAGCGGGGTCCATCATCAGATCCGATGTGTTGTTGCGAGTGTTGATGTGTGGTTAAGTATTGGCTTGCGATACCGTCACAACACAACATCAACACATTACACACGCCACTGTTTGAATTGTAATCACATAACATGCAGCCGTATTCCGAAAATAGCTATATTGGGATCTTAAGTTTGTTAGCCCAACACATATTAGACGAAAATAAAAAAAATAAAAAAATAAGATGTAGGTATACGTCGGTGTTCGGTGTTCGTCATACTCAAATTAGATTTGTGTATTTTCACATATCCCTCTCAAATTAAATACCTTTATTTGCGATGTCCGAGATCTGCAATTCCCGTAGAAAAGTGATTTCTCCTTTACCTTCTTATCCAGGTGCTCTGGCCTGAAAGCTTCAAACGGATTAGAGAAGTACCTATCAGAAACGTAACCTTGCAATTCTTATGTTTAGAATAAAATTACATGAAATAAGTTCTAATGCTGTGTTTAAAGCTTATAGAAAAAATATCCATATGCACTTATTAATTTCTTCTCCCACAGCGTCCTGATGTAAAATTATGGCAAAATTGTCATTGTCGCGTTGGACTATACTATATTATATTTTTGACGTTTGACATAACCGCCAGTCTCGCGTCGCATTCATATACGGGTGTACCAGAGCTAGCAGCAGAAACTTGGCCGGTAGATTTCTGACTATGTTATGAGTCTAAAATGTTCAAGCAACCACGGCCTAATATCAATAGTTATGGAGATATGCAATATCAAAGTATGCATTTTTTTTCAATATTTCTGACTTATTTTTTGCAAAAAGTTGAACTATCATTACAGTAACTTAATATCGATTATCAAAAATTAATTTTCTTCAATACAACTTAAATAAAATGATAAAAACCTTGTAAAAAATAACTTTTTCAATTTTTGCAACGTTTTCATCATTTTATACGACTTGTATTAAAGCGAATGAACTTTTCATAATCGCCATAAGTTACTATAATGACAGTTCAACTTTTTGCAAAGAGTAAGTAAGAAATATTGAGAGAAAAAAATGCAAACTTTGATATTGCATATCTCCATAACTATTGATATTAGGCCATGGTTGCTTGAACATTTTAGACTCTAACATAGTCAGGAATCTAGCTGCCAAGTTTCTGCTGCTAGCTCTGGCACACCCTGTATATGCAATACTGCTATATTGCTAGCAGGGTCTGGAAATAGGCGAAATCACTACAGTGCAGAAATACATGTTTTTCTCACCCATACCGGTGTCACTTCGAGTCTTAGGCGCATGTACGAGCATTAGCGCCAATTTATATCCAAATAAATGAGAGTCACAACGCTTGCGCACAACAGGTCAAGTGACAGCAATGAGATAAAATTTGCATTCTCTGCCCCGCTTAGTCCGTGACACCTCCACTTATGAGCATTAGCAATACAGGAGTATTACATATATGGTCGCATTGTCGCGTAGTCTCTCATGTAGAAACTGAAAGAAACAAACACCGACATATTTATATTACGACAGATTATAATTACCTTTTAAATTCAATAGATATTTTTAAAACTAAATTTTAAGAGTATCGTCATATGGTGAAGCAGATACTAGAAACTCGTCCCCCTTCCTGATCATGTATATTATATACATTACGAGCCCTTTTGTGTGATCAAAGATATCTCTGCCTTAGAGCTTCGAAACTGGAGAGAGCTGGCACTAGACCAAGATGAGTGGAGGAAAATTATTGAGGAGACCAAGTCCCACCAAGGGTTGTTGTGCCAAGAATGATGATGATGATGATGATTTATTTATGTATTTATTTATTTATTGGAAACTAACAGTACATATAAAGAGATTATACATGATTATTGAACAGTATAGAACCATTTTAAAAGTTTCCACAGAATTAACAAGTTGTGTATTAACATAAGGCAACAATAACTTGAGTTATATAATAAAAAACAAAAAAAGTGAAAGTTTTAAGTTTTGGACAAACTATGAGAGTCAAAGAATTAGAGGTAAAAGGGGAATAAGGAATGTTAAAGTTAAATTGGGAACAATCGGTTAAATAAATGTATCCTACCGATGTTGACATATGGCCTAGAAACAGCAACACTAACAGAAAAAAGCATACACAGCGGGCCATGGAAAGGCATATGCTCGGCGTAAGCCTTCGAGATAAAATCAGAAATGAAGAAATAAGACGCCGAACAAAAGTTTCCGATATTGTGGACCGTATTGCGAAACTAAAATGGTAGTGGGCTGGACATATAGCTCGACAGCAGTTTACGAGATGGGCACCCAGAATCCTACAGTGGAGGCCCTGGACGAAAAATAGAAGCGTTGGAAGACCTCCCAAAAGGTGGTCTGATGACATAGTCCAGCAAGCAGGAAGAACCTGGATGCGAAGGGGGAGAAACAGAGATGAGTGGAAGAAATTAGAAGAGACCTACATCCAGCAGTGGAGGGGAAAAGGCTAAGGAAAAAGAATAATAAGGTTAAATAAAACTGTAAAGTTGTTGCATATGTCATTGTTAAATTGACTTATCTATGGTTATGTCCTATCTGTGTTATCCTTTAATTGTGGGAGACGTTTAACTATTTTCTTTGTATTTTTGTCTTACCAAGCGATTTTGTCTCCCTGTTGGATGACCGAATAAAATAAAATATAATAAAGTAAAAATATTTTCGTCTATTAAGTGTTGGGATAACAATCTTAAGATCCCAATATGGCTTAATCCAAGTTCATGGTCCCATCGCATAAAAATGAGTATTACACTATATTATTGAATGTGTTAATAACAGAATGATAGATAATTTAGTTTAAATAAGATATTACATTTTAAAGTTTCGAAAAACGTACCGTATATTTTGACATTTCAAAGGCAATATCTGAAGAAAAGTGTGTAAATCATAGACAATGTACAAGTTTACATGAAACATTTATATTTATAGACGAAAGAAATATAATGAATAGCTTTTTCTTTTATATACCTACCTTTTTCCATGGTTCTCAAAGTAATGACTAGCATTCAAAATGTATGGTAAAATTAAAGAAATATCTTTTTGTAATATCTTATTTAATATCTGTTTATTATTTAAGCGTTAATTATCTTTAATTTTGTAACCAGGATTCAATTATATAGTGAAATATTCATTTTCATTCTATATACAATGGGACCATGATCTTGGATTATGCCCCCAATATTGCTGTTTTCAGAATACGGCCGATTGACTGCGTTGAAGACTTATTCGGTTCTGTCGTCACCAGCAATTTTGAGCCTGGCAAGCAAAATCGGCTTCGCGTAGGATTCGCGATCTCCCGCGCGCGCTCCTTATCAGTCGGTCGAAGCTGTCTGACCAGTGGACAGTTGGACGGTCGGACAGTCGCTCGCTTCGGTACAAAGCGCGCTGTTTAAAACCAAAGGCAATTCAGTTTCTCTGAATGTGCTCGTGTGAAAGTGTTTCCGTTAATTATCATCGTATTCAAACAAAACGATTTTTCCATTGAGTTGTTCAAAAAATAATTCAATCTGTACATCGGATACGTCAGATTGTGAGTATATTTTAAATTTATCCTGTTTATATTACATTATATTGATGTTATTTCTAATGCACCATATGTTTGTAAACTAAGATCTAAACTAAGATTCGATACTGCACGGAAATTTTTGAGTATTCATATTTTATTAAAACAATTTTAACACTTTAGAGCATAAAAAATAAATTTAATTCACAATTAAACAACTGTAGTTGTTTGACTTTACGAACAGATTACAAAACACGTATCGCAAACTTGTTACACCCATAGGAATTTGTCACAAGATACAATACCGGCAGTGCGTAATGCCATTCTGGTGCCAACACTAGTGTATTTCATTTTATTTTTTAACATACAGATTATCAAAAATTCATTAATTAATCTGATAGATATTCATAATCTGACTTTAAAGTACATAGACAATAAAAATGAATGTTATGTAGTAAATTAACAAAATCTGCTAATGTTTGTATGGATAAACCTAAAACTGACGTTGCCTGAAATTGAAAAATCGTCAAAAAACGAAAGTAGATTGAATGCTGTGGAAATGCGGTCACTTCCGAGACGCGGAACATATCTTATTGGAACAACATGGTATCAGTTGATATCTACATTTATCTGAGATATTTTGCTTCAACATTTTGAATGTTAACTTTTGAGGCAAAGTTTAATTAGCGAGAAATTTTTTTAAAGAAATTTCGCCTTATAATTTGGAGTAATTAAGAAAACTGTTTCTAGATTTTGGGCTCCAGATGTTATGAAATAGGAATAGGAGGAATCTATTAAATGAAGCAAAACTAGTGATTCATATTGCCATACTGGTGGTGTCAACCTTAATGAATTCAAATGAAGCCTGAAATTTGCAAAAAATAATTAAAGTTGACTGAATGCAGTGGAAATGCGGTCACTTCGGCGCATATGTGAAAAATCAATTAATGAATTCGGAGTTCTTTAAATAAAATAACTATTTGTATAACACCACATTATTGAGTTTACACCAACTAGTTTCATCTCACAGCTGAGTCTTCTTCAGGGTTCAGTATTAACTAAATAAAAACAGAATTACAAGCAATCAAGAAAGCATTATGTGAAGAAAGAGACAGAACGTCAACTGTGGTGGGGATTGAGTGAAAGAGAGCGGTTATGGGTGAGTGCAGTTAATTGGAAGGGGAATACATGTATCTAGAATTGGACTATGCGACAAATCTAGTTGTTTATTAAGTAAATATTTTTTATCTATTTTTAATGATTTTTTTATTTCTAATGCTTCCAAATTATTGAGACGCATACCTATGTTATTTCTACGAAATACATCTACACCCGAGGATCGGTCAAATGTGTTTTTTTTATATCAAATGAATTTCAAATTCTGAATAGCCTACACTATTTAAGAATTTTTATGTTGAATGACTCTTGTATTTTTATTCTTAGCTTTTTTTCTTATGTAATCAGGGAATGTTGCAGAAAATGCAGGGAAATCGTTGCACTTGAGTTTATATATCCCCGAATAGCTAAGCTATCCCTGAGTACCTAAGCATACTGATGAAGACTCAGCTGTGAGTTGAAACTAGCTGATGTAAACTCAATAAAGTAGTGTTATACAAATAGTGATTTTATTTAAAGATATTATGTCTCACCACAATGTGTTTGCTTCGTGTGAAAATTTAATTCGGAGTTAATTAAAAGCTGTTTGTAGCATTTGATTGAATAAAAGCGTGTCGCTGAAATGATTCGATCATGTGAAACGTAAGAGCAAGGAGGCAATAAAAATATATGAGGTGAGTATTGATCAGATAAACCAAATATCGGATGACGCCATTTTAACATAATTCGATAACCGAAGAGAGTGGATAAGAAGATGTATAAAAGCGGACGAGGCAAAAGTGTCCCAGGATAATAGAGTGTGGCATTCTATCTTGTCTGCTTGTGTAAAAATTTTAGTTGGTATGAAGTTTATTTTATTCATCAACGTATTTTTTTTCAAATCATATATTTTTAGGGGTTAGACCACCCTGGGAGCATGAAATTTAGATAAAAATTTGGTGATTTTTACAAGGTTATCTTTTCTTGGCACCTGTTAAGATACGTCATATCTACTCCCGTGGAGCTCCTCTGCCGTGAAAAGAAGGTCGTCCACTTATTAAGAAAGGAAATATCTAATATCTACAAAGTAAATTAATATATGAAGCAAATATTACGTTTTAAATATTTAAAAGATAACGGTACAAGTTGCTATAATTTAAAACATTTTTATAAAGAAATGTGTCATAAAATTAGTGTTATAAAAAGATAAAATTAAAATGAGTCATATAAACATAAAATTAGGCAATCTTTGATGTCGCATACCTATCTCCATAACTATTGGTCATGGTTGCTTTCGTTTTTTTTTCGACTGATAAATAAAGCAGAAATCTACCTGTAAAGCATTGTAGACTAGCTGTATATTTTGAACTTGAAAAGTTACACAAATCTATTTTATAGCAAAATAAAATAAATTATATCTAACGACATATAAGATCAATTGTGTGCGGATTTAAACAAATTCAAACTGATCTTCTCATGATAAAAATACTTATAATGTCCTACATTTTACATAAAAGCCCCATTCCTCCCGCTTGTGCGCAGACGTACCGCATAGCTACAAAATTTTACAACAACAATATTATTTTTTTTCTAGTTACAAAATCAATACACAATTTCAAGACTTCAATATTCTTAATATACAAACCAGGACGACCGTTTCGACGGATTATACAGGGTTATTTGGAATACATTAATAACCTCGCAGGACTATATTCCTGCCTTGATTATGGGTCGAAAATGTTCAAGCTATTATGACCTAATATATTGAGTTAAGGAGATATGCGACATCAAAGTTAGCATTTTTTTTTCAATATTTCTGAATTATTTTTTGTAAAACATTGGACTATCATCATAGTAACTCATATTGAATATTAAAAATTCGTTCCCTTTAACACAAGTCAAATAAAAAAATAAAAACCTTCGAATTCCAATTGGAAAACATTCCAATTGAAATTTTTTCATTTTTATAATTTTTTTAACGTGTATTGAAACGAATGAATTTTTCGTAATCGATATGAGTTACTGTAATGATAGTCCAGCGTTTTACAAAAAATAAGTCACAAATATTGAAAAAAAATGCAAACTTTGATGTCACATATCTCATTAACTATTGATATTAGGTCACAATAGCTTGAAAATTTTCGACTCATAATCAAGGGAGGAATATAGTCCTGCGAGGTTATTAATGTTTTCCAAATTACCCTGTATATACCATTATTAACTGATTAACGCAGAACATTTTAGTGAGTTTATATACAAAAAATACTAACTCTAAAATACATAATATTGGAAATAACAGGGATAATTGAATAAATTCGAACACTTTAAGATAGATAAACTTTCCTGAATTTGATAATTTGGGTAATTCCAAATAAAATACAATAAGTGCAGGTGACATTTTATATTTGAGTAAAAACAATATGGAAACCGATATAAGTGATTGCTAAAAAGACAAAGTTGTTTGATGTAATTTTTTATGTTAACCTAGAACATCTTATTTTATGTGTAGTTAAATATATATTATATTAAATAAGGTATAATAGCTGATGTAAATTTATTCATTAATTATATTATTATACAGGGTGTACCAGAGCTAGCAGTAGAAACTTTGCCGGTAGATTCCTGCCTATGTTATAAGTCTAAAATGTTCAAGCAACCATGACCTAACATCAATAGTTATGGAGATATGCGATATCAAATTTTGCATTTTTTTTCAATATTTCTAACTTATTTTTTCCAAAAAGTTGAACTATCATTACAGTAACTTATATCGATTATGAAAAGTTCATTTGCTTCAACACAACTTAAATAAAATGATAAAAACCTTATAAAAATAAACTTTTTAATTTTTGCAAGGTTTTTATCATATTATTCTACTTGTATTAAAGCCTACCTTTCCTTTTTAGCAACCACTTATATCTGTTTGTGTTGTTTTTACTCAAAAACAAAATGTCACCTACATTTATTATTATTATATTATCTTTGGTGGTCTCAAATTATCAATTTCGCGAAAGTCTAATATCGATGTTATTTTGTTCTAACGATCGATCATTTGTTGTTTTTGTTTCTATTTACTTAATTATCTTTATAGAATTAAAAAAGGGTCGCTCAGATGGTTTGAGCATATTGAGCGAATGAATGAGGAAAGAATGTTAAGAAAGTTATATAATGCAAGTGTTGATGGCACCACAAAGAGAGGGCGACCGCGGAAGACGCGGCATGACCAGATTAACCAGATACTGAAAGATGGTCCCGTTAGAAGCCTCAACAACCAATGAGCTTGCATGCGAAAATGTATGAATGTGGATGAGGCGAGAGTTGTATGTCAGGACAGAAAAGTGTGGCGCTCTATCCTCTCTGCCTACCCCCACGGGGAAACGGCGTGATGGTAAGTAAGTAAGTCCTTATTTCCTTATTATGTATTTTAGAGTTGACATTTACTTACCTATTCAGATGGTATAATTGTAAAACCATTACCTGTATTGATTGTATTATTATTCATGTATTGTATTATAATTTCCAATAATTTCACCAAATAATTTTTGTATATAAACTCACTAAAATGTTCTATGTGTATCAGTTGATAATGGCATAATCTGCAGAAAGGATCGTTCTTGTTTGGATAGTAAAAATATTGAAATATTGAATAAAAATTAAAAATGGAGTTCTTTACAATAAATAACTTCTGTTTACAGAAAAATAATATTTTCTTTATTTTTATTTTGACCAAGACAAAAGAGGTAAGCCGCTTTCCATTAAAGTAAGATAATCGAATTAGTATGTGTATGCCATGCGTACGAGGCACATTATTTCGTTGTGTTGGTATTTATACCCGTAAACACCAATACTACGAAACAATGTGCGTCGTACGCACGGCTTACACATACTAATTCGATTGTCTTTCTTAAATGGAAAGAGGTCTACCCTGTTTTTATTCTAAAGTTTTCCAAATCAATCAAAATTCTTACAGATACTACAGATATATAGAATATTTATACATTAGGTAAATAATCAACAAATTCAAGTATATAAATTTAAAAAAATATTTTTTATGGATATTTTATTGACTTTTTAAATAAATTAAGCATACAGGATTTAATATTTTTGAATTTTTTTTTAGATACCGCTGACACTTTTTTTAAGTTAATCGTTTCGATGGGCGACAAATTAAATAATTTAAAGTAATTAAGATTTTATTAATCACTAACAAAATCACTGGATACAAATAAATCTAAATCTCGCATTCTGATTCACGTAGTTCGTATCTATATATATACATAGTATATATATATATATATATATATATATATATATATAGATACGATCACTATCGAACACTTCTCACACGTCGGTAGATACTGTATTGGTCGTAAACATCCCCACTGAAATCGCTCGTTCTTGTATATTTTGTTTTTTCTATTTTTTTTGCAGCTGTAAAACTCTAATTGTTCTAATCGCGCAGCGATTATGTCGCCCCTTATATACAGAATGGCATTACGCAAAGTTTCGAGTTTGATCGACTGACTTCTAAACATTTGCAGTGATTTCCAATTAACTATAAAACGTGTAGTGCTGTAAAATCCTCGACGTGTAATTCTTACCGTTTCTACAATCTCGGGACGATATTATAAGCAGCGGCGTATCCGCCGCCCGGGCTCATCCCGCTGTATTGCTGAATAATTTTAATTTCAATAATTAGTAACAACGTCCTCGTCACAAGACCAGGTCACCACAGATCAAGGATCTAACAAAAGAAGAAGAAAAAGAATTACTAACAACAATCCTAATAACAAATCAATAATGAAGTGGGTATATGTCTTAAATATTTAATATTTTCGTGGTGACATTGAGAAGTATTAAACTAAATAAAAATTATTTAAATACTAAGTACATACTTCATCTCTCCACTGCTGGATATAGGCCTCTTCCATACCCTTCCATCTTTCCTTGTTATTTCCTAGTTGTAGCCATTTCCTTCCCCCCCACACAGCATCGGCTCACCTCTTTTGAGGTCTTCCGACGCCTCTTTTATTTTCCCAAGGTCTCCGTTTCAGAACTCTCGGAGTCCATCTTATATAAATACTAATGCACAGTATTACTTACATACATAGTACATGCTACTTAATACTTATGAATAACTGCAAGTAATAGAAGTCTTACCAGATGAAGCCTGTTGTAGGACATCTCGTTAAGAAGCTTAACATGTATACGCATACATACAATAGTAAAAAAATATTAATTTAAAATATACTAAAACATGATACAATAAAAAAAAAGGTTAAAAAAATGGTTGCAATGCCGCTAATATTATGCAAATAAATTAATATTTCTCACAGTCATAAAACAATTCTACTGACAGCACAACACAACTTTGTAATATATTTTACCAGGATGTGGCAAACGCCGCACTACCTATCTTGACATAATAGTAGGTGTGTTTTAAGGTTATCTGCTGAAGTATATCCTTCTAAAAATGTAATATTTATAATATTGTATACGCTTTAGTTTATTGCTCTTTATCGCCAGAGATTAACATTTCTTTATAATATATTTATTTAATATTCCCTCATATATCACTGAAAAACGCTAAAAATCAATTGCAGATTACAAAAAATAAAAGTTAGTAGGTATTTATATAGAATATGCCAGTATAATTGAATACAATTTAATGAACCTGTCCTGAAATTTCTTTTTACTTACTATTCTATATTTTATTATTATTCAGTTAATGGTTTAAATTATTACCGTTTACTTTTATACTAATCATTGTTTATATATATTTATTTATTTTCATTTGAATAAATGATTGTTCATTTCTCTTTTAAACACGTTTTATTTCTATTTATTTTTTTGGTTTATAACGTGTTTTATGTTTGGTATGTAAAAATAAATATATCGTTCCAATTATCGCCTCTCACTTAGCACTCCACATTCCACATTCCTCGAAGAACTAGACAATGGAGGTGTTAAATCGGATGATGACTAATTTTGCAATAAACCACTATTTGTTTCATGTCAATTAAATTAATTCTCATAATCTCAATAATCGAATACATTAGCATTACATTACAATATTTAACGCAACTGTTGACGCGCGTATAGGTATGGCGGCAGTGATGTTGGTGCCCAGTCAACTAATTTTATTTTATTTTATTTTATTTATTCATGGGAAACTAACAGTACATTTAAAAATCGGATTACACATGGTTATTGCGTAGTAAAGAGACCGTCTTACAAGTTTCCACAAAATTAATATGTTATGTATTAACATATAGCAACAATAACTTAAGTTATCCAAAAAAACAAAAAAAGACTACGAACAAACTATGAAAGTCAAAGAATTAAAGGTAAAACGGGAATAAGGGATAGGAAAGGACAGATCTCCTTAGTAAAAAGAAGAGATAAGAAAAAAAAGGAGTGCAAAATATATGTGTATAGCATAAAGATATCTGATCAATACATCTGCATATACATATACGAGGGCTGGACAAAAGAAAAAAAATGACTTAAAGAAAGATACACGATAAAAATTACATAATATACGAAGTCTGGACAAAAGAAAGAAGAAGACGTGTTAAAAAAGAGGGAAAAAAAGGTTTATGACTGAGGTGAATATCCAAGAGTTTCATAGATTGATGAATTAAAGAGATCCAAGTGTTGAACATATTAGACGAGCAATATAATAAAAGAGTTTTGCCGGGAGTTGGTATTACAGTGTGAAAGGCTCACGGTTTCGAATGATCTAGTGGATCTTTCGGGTACGCCCAGGGAGATGCGCTGCAGCAATGCCGGCAGTCAATCTTGGGGGTAGCTAGTTTATGAAGAAATATAACATCTGCAGTATTTCTGCTATTGACCAGAGGTGTAATGTTAAAGAAGGTCGCGGAATCTACGTTACTAATGTGAATACGATGGCAACGAAAGTCGAGATATTTTATGCATCTGTTCTGAACACTTTCAATATCAATAATTAACTAATCAACTATTATCTAAGATTGCCTGATTCGCCCCCTACCCACCGAAAAATAGATTGTCGATATCATTATTACATCACGTGTGTTATCATAAATTTTAAAATGCATTATTTAATATTTTACAATCTATTTTCCGTCAAAGAAGTGCGAATCAGGCGTAGTAAACCCGTACCCAAAGATGTAAATACCATCTAAGACGATTACGATAAGTATTATGTATGCGGGTTGCGTATGTAGGACAAGCAAGTTTTGTTATGGTAATATTGCTAAGTCAGGTTAAACCATAAGGTTAACTTGACTGTGAATACATTTATCTGACAACGTAAATTACTACAATCACAGTTGTATATATGTCATCTAAGGCAATTGAATAAGGCGAATTGCCTCAGGTGACATATATATTACGATCTCGCACACAAAGGACAGTCGTATCACCATGGATCGGGCGAGCACCGGCGATCACCCGCGCTTTCACTTGCTCCCGGAGCTTCTCTCCGTCAAAAATAAACATCTCCACTAAAACGCAACATTATTAGATTTTACGAACCCCCAGGGCTTCCCTAAATGTGCTATAAAAAATAATAATATTGTTGGTGAAATTTCGCCTATTACACCAACGAACGACAGCGTATTAAATGCAATTGTTGTAGGTATGATGTTTCATCCTTATTAGTTTATTATGATTAAATGAATAAAATAATAACCAATTCTAAAAATATATGGTATAATATATCGTGTTAAAGAAATAAATGACAAAAAAATAACCTACTTCTGAGTGTCCCGTGAAAATTTCAATCCATTTTTACAATTACGACCAGGAGACCTCAAAATCATCCTCCATCAAAAAGTTTATAGGTATTTATACTCGCATATAGCAAGAGCGTAAAGTTAGTAGATATTTTATGAACTGAAACATGACTTTTAAATAAATATTTATTTTGAAAAAAAAAAAAATCAAAATTAATATCTTTTAATATTCCGATCACAAAACGTACTGCCATTTTAGTTAAATTTTAATTTATAGTAAAATTCTTATTAACATTTAATCTGAATTATTTTTCCAAAATATATGTAGGTAGAAGTCATGCTTCGTACTCACTGAACGCGCTTGTTCTATAGATTCATGTATATGAAATATTAGGTCCTTATATATGAATTTGGCGTTTAGTATGGGAGGAACATAAAGCCGATTTTTTTTTATTATAATATATTTATTTAATCAAAGTATGTACCATTGCTATCTATGCACTTTTGCCATCTCAGAGGTAGTTCATCGATCCCTTTACTAAAAAAACCATTCGGACGGGAATCAATAAAATCTTTGAAGGCGGTTTGGACTGCCCCATCGGAGTTGAATTTTTTCCTTTGCAAGAAGTTATCCAAATTTGGAAAAAAATGGTAATCTGTTGGGGCAAGGTCCGGAGAGTACGGTGGATGTCTTAGACATTCCAATTGAAGCTCCTCTAATTTGGTAGCCGTCTGTTGTGCAGTGTGTGGTCTAGCGTTATCATGAAGCAGCAGTGGCCTAGAGCGATTAACCAGCCTCGGTTGTTTAGCAGCTAGCTTTTCCATCATGGTTTGCAGTTGCTGACAATAGACATCTGCCGTAATCGTCTGGCCAGATTTAAGAAAGCTGTAGTGAACGACACCAGCACTAGTCCACCAAAAGCTCACAAGTAACTTTTTTGGGGTCAATTTTCGCTTGGGGCATGGTTTGGCTGGTTCAGCAGGGTTCAGCCATTGCGATAAGCGCTTCCGATTATCGTACAGGATCCACTTTTCATCACAGGTAATGATTCGATTTAAAATCCCTTCATTATTGTGTCGGTTGAGTAATGCAACGCAGCAGTCAACGCGCGTTTGTTGATTTGCTTCACTCAATTCGTGAGGTACCCACATTTCAAGCTTTTTAACCTTACCAATTTGCTTCAAGTGGATTAAAACAGTTTTATCACTAACACCGCAGCCTGCAGCTAACTCGGATGTGGTTTGCGAAGGATCCGTTTCCACAATAGCGTTCAATTCTTCATTATCAACTTTGATCTCCGGCCGTCCACGGGGCTTGTTCTGCAGGTCGAAATTTCCAGAACGAAAACGTTGGAACCAAAAACGCCCTGTGTTTTCTTTTGCAGCACCGTCGCCATACACATCATTAATTCTTCAAGCCGTTTCTGCAGCACTGGTGCCACGGTGGAACTCGTACTCGTAAATAACGAGATATTTCAAGTTTTTCATTTTGTAAACTGAGTGACGCAAAGAAAAAAACAATTGAGGAAAAAACAAATGAATTATAATTTTCAAAACACAAATACATAAGTAAATAGCTGTATAAATTTGGATTTGGAATTCTTAACCAATGAGAAGATATTTGAGATCAAATTTGCCAGTACGGAAAAACCCCAATTTCATATGTAAGGACCTAATATATGTAGGTACATTATTCTTCTTACAAAACTGAGAAATTCACATTGAAGTATTATCGCGAGTCGTGGGTCGTGACTTTGGGAGACAAATAAAAACACTGGAAAGTAAGTAGCGATTTATAAATTAGTTATTAAATGGAAAAAGTCACTTAACATGAAATAAATTGATACACTATCCCTTAAATCACACTATTTGGCAATTCATCACTCGTTTATAAACTCTTTATTATCGCTGGGGAACAATTTATGTATCACTCGTTAGAACATTCGATTCTTGTACATAGTCTCCGGTCAATTATTTCGCTCGTTATCTATCACCTCGAAATTCGCATTCGATCGAAATTTAAAAAAAACTCCCGCTATTTATAACCAAATGCTGGTTTTTATTTGGATTATTCTACTATTAGGAGAGGTTTTCGTCTAGGCTGTTCCAGGCGTCTCCCAAAGGTTGTAGATAATACGAGAGTGTGGAAGAATTTATATAAGAACATATTTTTGAAACTGTAAATAAAACTTTAAAAAAAAGTTTCTGAAAGCTTGAAATTTTTATACGACCAGAATACGAGTGTAATAATAATGGAGACGGCGTAAATGTCAAAGTAGGTACCTAAATCATTTCACTTCACTTTAATTGAATTGAATAAATTTTTCATATTCGATATAAGTTACTTTAATGATAATCCAACCTTTATCGAAGATAGAAGATATCCAAAAAGTCCAACGTTTATCGAAGATAGAAGATATCGAAAGTCAGAAATATTGAAGAAAAAATGCAACATTTAATCAAAGAATACATGTCGCATCAATATTCTTACCATTTTAAAACTAAGCCAAAAGCCAGTGCTATGAAAATAGGACTAACTTGCTAGTGTCCTGGAATGGGGATCGAATCGCCGACCTACTATATCACCAGGCGAGCGTTATGACGACTTCATCAACAAGCTACTCAAGAACGCTGATTAACATCAAGACTAGACTAGACTTTTAAAAACTCAGAGTCTTTGTGATAATCAACACACCTTTTTAGTAAAGCACCACAAACATAAAAAAAGGCATTTTTTTCTAAAGCGGCGGCTGCGAGCGCGAATGGCACCGAAGGCACGGCCCTTACTGCCGCCGCCTTGTGCCCCCATATTCTATGTCAATGTGCGCGTCACAGTGCGTGCGTACACGGCGCCGAGCACGCACGCACACATTCTAATGGGTAGCGGCCAATTTGTATGAAGACGTATTACTGTTCTTAGTAGTATTATTAGTGGTTATGATCTGGTAGTATTATTTCTGGTACTATATTTTTTAGATGGATCGATTTTTATTTTAGAATTTCGTCGTAAATTGTTCTTTATTAAAATCCAGGACTAAAGAAATTAACGGTTCTTAATAGGATTTAATGCAGGAAAAATCTTGAGGAGAAAAAAACCAGAAGGGATTGCAGAGCCAATAGTGAGGATCTTGAATTGTATGATCGTAATATTCTAGTGTTTAGGGGTGTGTCCAAAATAAAAGCAATAAATTGACATTTTTTACTGTAGTGTAATAGTGATAAGATCACCCCAAAGGCTTTCGTAAAATATGTTTTAGAATTTACATAGGTAATTTTTGTAATTATGTAGGCGGTAGGCTCCGATGTACGCATTGTCTAAATTTCATCAGAAAGTATGAATATGTGCCACTAGGGATGTTTCACTATCCCAGTCCCACCATTTAGGCAGAATATTAATTTTGTTAAAAGATTGGTATTGCTTATCAGGATATTTGTTTTTATTGTATTCGGGTTATTCAAAATGTATTAAATTTGAGAATAATTCCCACGGGCGTAATTAGTTTACGCATGTACTAAAATTCTTAATAAAGTATAAACGATTGATTTATTATTAGATTTTAATCCCTTATTTCTATTAAGATAAATAATAGAAGTCTCACAGAAATAAAGGTATTTATATGAAAAATATATATGGAAGTCTTTATAGAGTGGCTCAGGGCTTATGACCACTATGAGCTGGCTTAAGTAATCAGTTTACATAATGCAACATTCACCACTTTCATCGTGAAAACATCCACACATTATCAATTTTTTGCTGTTGTTGTATTCTATATTATGTTCTAAATCAGTTTCTTTAGTATATAGAATAGAATAATAGACTATGACAGAGACATCTAAGTCCTTCCCATGGCATAGTGTAGATTGATTTCACAGCTGGTAATAATATCATTATATTTTTAAAGTAGAATAAGCATTTGTCTTTTTAATGTATATTTGACATTCTGCCGAATTTAAATTGTAAATAGTAAATTCAATATTATAAATAATCAAGTCCTTTTTACAAATAAGTATTTATAAATTATTTTAAATGTTTTTATGTTAGCACTTAATTATTATTAATTTCCCATACATAACTTTATTATTTTTTATTGTGTATACTTCGATTTTTAATTATAAATTTTTATTCTGACGAAAGGACAATTAGCCCTGAAACATGTTTATTTTTTCAATATATAAGTGGTCAAAATAAAGCAAATTTTTATTAACTATATTAATAATATCACTACAAAATCATTTTGATCGAAGAAGGAAATTCTTCATTATCCATTTTTTGGTGTAGCTCAAAAAAGTTTTATTAGTCTCTAGTTGGTTTGAAATCGGTCACTATATTCGGAACAACCTAATTTTATTTTCATTCAATTTCAACAGTTTCACAAAATTGACCTCTTTTTTTCCTTCATAAACCTAATAATTCAACTCTCTCGTATGGAAAACGAGTGCACATAACCGTACACCATGTGTTCATTTTTCCCTCTTCAACGTAATATCGGGACCAAAGGTATTCTCATAGCGAGTTCCATCAATCACAGAAACATTGCGGCAAAAACAACTTCCCAAATTACATTGTCTGTCAGTGTGTTCGCTTATTTGACGTTTAGTTTTAGTTTTGATGAAGGAAAGGAAGAAAAAACTTTTTCTCACATACTACTTAATATAATTTGATCAGCGTCTGTCATGGACATGTCAGGTCAACGAAGACGGTAATATTTTCGTCTAATTCGCTCCTTTAAATGCCGGCGAAACTTTTTAACTGTGAGAACTAACGATTTTGTTATGAATACTGAGCTCATGTTTGACTAGCTTTAATCCGAAAAAATGACGTACTTTTATTATGCATTCCGGCCGCCAGTTAAGGCTGTGAGTTAGCGCTGTCTAGAGTAGTGTAACATCTTTACAACGTTAGTGATGGACATATTAAGTGGAGAATTATGCTTGTTTTGCTTCTTATACCTAATTATTGTATAATATTATACCTCATTATTATTTGCGCCATCTGATAGCGTTAGTGACCGACATTGTTGCATCGAGAATTATACATGTCGATTAATGATTAATACCAATGAATGACATAGGTATGCGATATAGTAAGTGGATGCACTTATTAGTTTTAATTTTCATTAAATTGAAATGTTAACAGAAATCTAATTCTCAGCATTTAAGTGTTGTGACATATTACAAGGGATTGTTCTCTTTTGCCATTTTGTTACACCATGAATAATACCTATGCCCATATTTCAAGTGTTTCACAGTTGGCTTACGATATATATGGATTTCACGATTGGATTACCTATTGATACTTGCAAACTTACATCCTTTGACATCCCACGCAGCATTACATTGTAATAGATTGAGTTGACAAAATTTTTACATAAGATGACAGTTTTAAATAAACATTATTGTCGGAATTATGTCATTAAATCATATTAAAAAAGAATTGGACAATGGGCAATAATGCGATAAGCGTGCCGGATGTATTACGGCGATAGCATCGGTATTACGTTTGTATTATCTGCCGTTTATTCGATTTTCTCTCGTCATTTTTGTTGATTTTTCATGTCGTAAATATATACGCTTTATTTCCTTCCTGTCGGAAATGTGTGGGGCATAATTTAAGTTAAGGCACTCAGTGGAGGGGGCACATAAATTCAGCGTTGTTTGCCGAGAAAATAATTACGTTTCGCCAGGGATTTGTTGCGCCTCTGACAGTAGGAAGACGCACGGGCCCAGGTGTACACATCTACCGAAACAAAAAAGAATTTGGATCGTTTCGACATAGAATATGTTTTTAAGAGTAGATAATAAAAATCACTTTGGTAAAAAACTAACGCCATCTTTAACTAATTTCACATTAAAAATTTTGATCAATTAATTTATTTTGGTGGATCTATTGATAATTAGTGAATATGACAATTAATTCATGTATTGCCATCGAAAATATGTATGTGTGCAAAATTTCAGCTCGATTGGACAATGTAAGGTGTGTGAAATATCGATTGTCATATTCCGACCAGAAACACAGACATACAGGTGAAGCTAATAAGCGTGGTAAAAAGTAGGTATTATTTTTACTCATAAACATTGTGAATAAGTCGGCAGTCACTTTGTGGTGTAAAATTTATATAAAAATATAATTTTTATTTAAACTGTACTACGCACATAATATTTGAGTTATCAATTTTGAATGGAAAATATTTTTACACTCTGACTGAAATATCTTCAGTTAATGAGATAAGCGACGTCAAAGTTAGCATTTTTTCAATATCCAGGACTTATTCATTTACGTTGATACAAGTCAAATAAACTTATTAAAACTGTGCAGGAATATTCGAGATTTTTTTTGCGGGGTATTAATAATTTTATTTTACTCGTGTCAAAGTGAATTATTAATTTTAATATTCTATATAAATTATTTTCACGATAGTCTAACGTTTTACAAAAGATGAATCAGAAATATTGAAAAAAAAAAACATAATGATTTTTGTGGAAAACAAATTTTTAATCAAATATGAAAATTAAACACGTTTTAAAGAAGTTTTTGTCTACTATTGTAAAATGAAAGACGGTTGGTAATATCTGGAAAAAATGATATGCGCAGAATTTTCATTTTGGTTACTGAACAAATTTTTTTTTTCTTAAAAATTGAAGGTGTAAGTTGAGATCTCCTGGCTGTTGATTTATGACTGGATCCTGTATCTGCCCTCGAGAAAATATTTGTTCTGGTTTCTTGTACGAAGCAACCCGCTTTTGGCACTCGCAAATATCAGCAAAACCATTATGAGGTCCAGTCATTTTGCCAAGTTGTCGATTTTATGTGTCTTTCATAATAAATTTTCAAAATGGTTGATTTTACGTGTCTTTCTTAATAAATTTGCAAAATTGACAATTTTATGTGTCTTTCTCAATAAATTTGCAATATTGACAATTTTACGTGTCTTTCCTAATAAATATGGAAAATTATTGATGAATGATTGCTTATTGGTGTGTCTTTCTTTATAAATTTTGCAAAATGGTTGGTTTTTTGTTTCTTCCTAAATAAATTTGCTTATGTCACGGTTGTATATGACTGTATTAATAAATTATTTGAAATATCAAAACGTTACAATTATATTTTGAATGTATATTTTTTCTCGAGATGCCATTTTAGATATTATGTTTCGATTTTATTGTGTTAAAAACATATTTTAACAATGTTTGTAAGTGCGCATCTAGCAGGAACAAGTGAGAACAAGAAGCAAGACTTTATTTAAACATATATTTAGAAAAAAAAATCAAAATTAAATATTTATCTGCAAAATACATCGAAATATTAAAATCTGAATACTATGTTAATTATTGTGATTGGAATATTACGAGATGTAGGTATCTCTTATTTCGGTTTCTTTTCAGAATATGTGCTTAGGAAAAAGTCATGCTTCTTGTTAGAACTGCACGCCCCTGGCATATAGATATTTATTTATAGGTATAATATATGTGAGAATTTTGATTATGTGCTACACAATCAATTTAAAAAATGATAGCAAGTAATAGTATTTTATACAAACTAGATTTAAGGTTGAGAAAAAACTTTGGCGAAATTTTGTGATAAAATTTTACTTTACTGATGCCTATCTAATATCTCCTCCTATTTTTATTAAGAAATGAGCAGTAAATGATTGAAAAAGTGAAATATAATCAATAGTAAAATGATTTACGCGCAATAAAATTGTGTAAAATTGACGTAATATTTATTATGGATCATTCACTATTTAAATCAAATCTTGTTCGATAATATGCCGTTAATGCCATTCGATGGATCCACTTTATCCAATTTTCTCGACCAATGGAAGCATCGGATTCAAACCTGACCAATGAGCTCGATTGAAGGGTCCGGTGCAACCTACACCGCAGTGTTTGTGAAGTAACCGAATACTCATCATTTTGTAAATAATACAAAAGGAATGTAATCGATTTCATGTTAATGCTCAGCCATACAAGTGTATAATACAAAACCACTTGAAACCATAAGCCCATGGGTATTTGTAACTCACGCCATGTCTAAAGTAAATTGAAAAGGGAAGGGAAGTCAATAATGACTCGGTTTAGAGTTCAAATGGAATAAACGTTTTGTTAATGTTACGTGTTTATTTAAATGCGGTATGCTTTTACACATCTATTAAATGATTTATATAATTAAATTTATATTTCTTATCAATATAAAAGAAACTGAAATGAGAGATATACCTCGTAATATTTTTATCACAATGTATTTCATAATTTTCTGCCAGATAAATATTTAATTAATTTTTTTTTCAAATACATAAATTTAAATAAAGGTCGTGCTTTTTGTTCTCACTGCAAACCCCTGGCAGATTGTTCCATAGATAGTTCCAAACTTAAGAGGCCTTAAATACCTTGAATAGTAATATTATATTCTACCAGTATACATACCACCAGCGGTGTCATTTTATTTTATTTAGTTTAGCAGTTTTACAGTCATGACGCACCCATAAATTGTATGCATAACATATTATCATAAAATATTCCTTTAAATCATCAGTTATATTACTCAATATGCAGTAAAAAAAATAGGCACATGCATCGTCTGCGCGCGTATTTATAAAACCGTTTATTGACGCTTCGTCATATCATATACATAAAGGCAAAGAACCACTTAAGAACGTTGTTTTCACTGTTGAATCAAAGTCATGACGTGATACGGAGATAGCCTTTAAGTAAAAAATTGTCAACCTGGCGACGTATGAGTAGGACCGATATGGGAGCTTTCGCTCATAAAACGGTCCTGGGAATACGGTGGGTGTCTGTTCACTGTTGCATAAACAGTAGCTTGTTGGTATTGTGGTTAGTATTTTCGCCTCGTGATGCAAAGGTCGCGGGTTCGAACCTCACTCCTGACCAGCAAGTTAGTCCAATTTTCATAGCACAAGCATTTAGCTTAGTTTGAAAATAGTAAGAATATTGATTTGACACGGATTCCGTGTTGTTATCTCTATTAATTTTTTTTTTATCATATTGTCACTTACAATGAGTTTTTTAATAACGGTTTATGGTCTGAAAATATTAGGACAGTATTGTATATTTTAATAAATCGCAGTACTACAGAGAAGTATCCGATATTCGTAGGTATTGAAATTTTTTTAATGAAAGATATTGCGTTTTCTGGTGATTCTAATGTAATTTGAATTTCGCAACCAACATTTTGCACATCATGGTAATCGTTTACAGTTTTACGTAGTATCATTAAGTCAGCGATTATTCTTCTATTAGATAAATATAGTAAATGAAAGTGAATTAGTCTGTCTCGGTATGATTCAAATTGATTGCTGATACGTTCTTCTATCTCCTATTTTTCCTTTAATTTGGCTACATTATAGTTTACTTGTACCATGTCTTGCAATCATTGGTTATTAATTCCTTTAGTTTAGGGTAATCACATCTTTGCAATCTATTGTTAGCAGTCTTCTACGGGCATTTTTGAGCAGCTTTAGTGTACGGTGGACCTTTCGCTAGGTCGTTATCTTCTGTTTACTTTATTATTCTGTTAAAATTCCCTTAGGTTAATATGATGCTACCACCTCACTCTTATGCGATGGCGAAAACTTGAAGCAGCCTCGAATGTATTCGTTTCTTATCTTATTCTCGAATGTCATAACCCTAGGTCAACTCTGAACCACAATATCGCCAAAATGCAGAGTTTGTTCGCTTAACCAGTCTTGTACAACATTCCACTAAGTGTGCATAAATTCATAAGAATAAGACTTCATAAAAAAAACAACCCTTGCAAAAGCAGAATACATTAGATACCTTTTAGAAAGAAAACAGGATCGCAAAATTCATGTACAGTATCAGTCATGTACAGGCGAATGAAGCTTTAATTTATATTAATTTAGTGTAATTCTGTTTGTATAAGAAAATATGAATTCTTTTATTAGTAATCTAATACTAAAAATCATCTCTCCTAATTTCGAAAGTACGTCCATCCGTAACTTGCTTGAATTACAACAACAACACTGATCAGCAACAAACATTCACCAAAAATGTAGTCTTTAAGTATACTTAAGGTTTTAACTCGATGAAATTTGTTAAAACCTAAAATATATTTATTTAAATAAGTTAACCTGAAATTAGTTTTAGGTTTAAGCTAATAAAGTCAACAAAGCAAATGCTTTGCAATTCATGAATTTTCAGCTTCAAAATCCTCCAATTATTATGTCCCATGATTTTTCACCGGTTTCTGCTAGTAAATCATTAAAATGTTTACAAGAACACGAACACGCTACAGAATGCAAAAAAGTTATAATATATTTGTGAAAATACTACTGAATCAAACTGATAAATTAATTAATATTTAAAAATATGTAAGATATATAAATAATTAAATATATTTGAATATATAAATGTATATGAATATATAAATAATTAAATATATTTGAAATTACATAAAGTATTCAAACACCATTTTTTTATTCTGGTGTGTTATGTACGTAATTACAAGCTGCGTAGATTTAGTACGAAAATTTGTACTTAGCTATATTTTTCAAGGAATCTGAAGAAATATAATATTTTGGGAATCAGCAATGTATTTAAAATGAATATAATTAATATTTATGAAGAATCTTTGAATAAGTGTTTACAAAATATTAAGTTTTTTTCGTACACACATAAATATATTCTCGGTAATAATGTTCATAAAATTTAAGTTGTCGCAAATCACCGCCACGTATATTTCCGCTGCAATGCCAACTTGTCAGTTTGGCTCGTTTTTATTTCATTCATTCCTTTCTTCATGCACGTCGATTGCTGAGATTATTGAGACGCCATCTATCAGTAGCGCCGGTTTGCTTGATTATGCAAGGTCTTTGTCTTTTGTATAACCTCATTTGTGTTGCTCCATGCATTTATGGCGTAGGTTTTTTTTGTCATTCCTTTTCATTTTTATGTTACAATGTTTTATTATTAATAATAAATACTGAATAATTTACTCTCTCAGTAGATGGGTTTAATTCCTTACCTGAATACTTCACCATTCCTTTTCTGTTGCGTTTTCCATATGTATAACAAAATTGTTTTAAATTAATCAATAAATCACGCCTTGAATACTGTGATGTTACATAATCTAAGTACCTAATTGCACCAGGGAAACGAGGTTACATAGTAGGGCTGATAAAATTTTCCAGAAAAGAGGAAAGTGGAAAGAAAAGAAGAAAGGTCTATCCCTTAGAACTCACCAGATGCACGTATAAAGTGCTCATCTGCCACGTTCGTACACACAACCGTTAATACACGGCAGACCGTCAAAGAAGAGAAATACTGCATCCCGATTCAAGATATTAACATAAAATTTACTTTAAAATGAAGCAATCTGTCATGCAATTAAAAAAAAACAAATTTCTTCTTTATTTTTCCTTAGTTGTCCATCTCTTCACGCCATACAAGTAGATGGAAAATATTAAGGTCTTTACAAGCCTTATTTTCGTCCCTTTGAATTTGCATTCTTCCAAATCTTGTCGAGTTTAGATATTGTAAATGATCATCTCTTTTAATCATACATCATCTTCTTTTGTGTTCACTTCTATATCTAGAGACTTTCAAATTTGTATGTAGAAAACCAAGAATCAGACTAATTTTAAAAATAAAATAAAACACGAATTACACGACTATATTATACTTCATACAGAAGAAGAAAAAATATTCTTCGACAGTTAATTTTAAAAATTAAAGGTTTGCCCCGAAAATAATTGTACATAATATGTGCAGAGTTTGTTTTCATTTTTGCTTATCGTATCATACAATATAATTATTTAAATGTCGGAGCATCAACCTAATACTCATCCGAGATAATAAAATTTTTATTTTTTTCCTATTCAGGTAGATTATTTGTTCTGGGGAGTTAGCTGTTGCAATCAGGGATCATGAGTTTGTTTTAGATTTATTTATCTCCTGATAGATTTATTTAACGATATCATTATTGGAATTTAACTCATTTACATAATTGTGTAGAGCACCTTCTCGGATTCAGAATCCACGATGCGTAGTTAGGTACACATCACGAAAGCAAAAGTCCTTTTGTAACTCTGTTACGCTTCAAGAATTTATCCTGGATTCTTAGCTATTGGATGATCATTAGGCTAGAATTTTCTCCCACGGCGGTCATATCATATTCCTTACCAGTCTGCGGTTTCTGCACTCTTGTTTTCGTTGCACTGCACGACTGACGATCAAACAAACAATTCAAACTTTCGATCAAAAGTGTCTCAAAGAGAAACAATGTTAATGCTGCGGATACTTGTCCTTTTTACTATTGCACATAAAAAGATTGATTTTTCAGTAGGAGCACAGTGAATAGGGATTTTTGCTGTAAGGTTTTATTCACCCCTGATCTTGAGTTCACTGATACGAGGTAGATTAAAAATGCATATAGAGAAATAAGTAACTCAGGTGCATGTAGACAAACCTCTTCCATCTTTGTGATCTAACACATTCTTTGGAGGTAAATTTGAAAGGCAACTGATTCTTTACGTAAGAGTAATAAGTGTCAATTTCCTTTAAAATATTAATAATTGTTATGTATACCTTTTCTTCAAAGTACATCTTTCAAACGGAAAAATGATTTTTCGAAATGTACTTGTGTAACTTTGTGAAAGGCCATTTTAAAAATATATTTTTGTTTACTTTAACTGTTTATTAATAACAATTAGAACGTCTTTAGTAATGTTACTAACACTAAACTTAAGACTAAAGGACGGCGTGAGGAGTGGGGTGGAGAGTGTCCGGTGGGTATGTGGAGTGGTCATTATGCGCAGAAGAGGCGTAATAGAGAGTAATAGAAGGTGTTTGAATATTGTTTACATTTTTGTTACTATTAATTGCTAAGTTTTCTAAAATATCTAGTTCCCTTGAAGAAAAAGAAAAGAAAATTTTGGAAAAATGATTTTATTTTTATCACATCAGAAAATAAGAAAGTATTCATTCAAAGAAAGGATTCATCGAAGGCTTTTTATGAAGGCTGAATCGAAATATTTACCTATAGGTATTATGTCTCACTTATGGGTGCCAAACTTGGCCTGCTACGAGCAAAAACTCGCAGTTTGCCAACGCAACATGGAACGGAATATGCTAAACATAAGGCTTTATGACAGGTGGACGAATACAAAAAAAAGGAAAAAGACAAAAGTTAGCGATATTATAAAAAAAGTAAAAAAGCTCAAATGGAACTGGACTGGTCATGTTATGAGAACAATCAGAGAAAAGTGGACGAAAGACGTAATGGAATGGTATCCCAGAAATGGAAAAAGACAAAAAGGACGTCAAATTAAGAGATCAGAAGATGACCTACCAAAAGGATGGAGAAGAGTAGCTCACGACAGAGACGAGTGGAAAAAACTAGCGGAGGCCTATGTCAGAGAGACAACCTGACCAACAAACTGGCTGCTTAAATGACATTTACTACGTATATATATATATATATATATATATATATATATATATATATATATGTGGTGTGTGTGTGTGCATGTATGTGTGTACATCTTACTATTTCAGTGTATCATTTTCTATCTACTTATGTTAAAATTGTTAAAATGGTTAGTGAATAAAGGCTTTACTATTATTATTATTATTATTATAACAATAAGTACCGTTAAAGATCGATTATAATAACAAAAAAATCAGTCATCTTTCTATTGCCCTGAATTACTATTATCGTATTATCATCGTTATCGATAATTATCGTTATTCAGTCGATATGAAACGGAGACTTCGATCTTTAATATATACTTACCTGACAATTTCACAGTACCTAATAGAGGATATGACTATATCTTAGTTATTCCCTTCTTATTTTAGTAATTCCCTATTCATTGCTATTCCCTATTATTAGATATAATAGCTCTAATAGGGGAATAGCTAAGACGAAAGAATTCTAACTTTGCTTACGATAGACACCGGGATCGATTATCAGATATATTCTAACCCAGTTTTCCTGACACATCTAAAAAAACATTTGAACAGAGGTTAATAAATAATTTTCTCAAATACAAAACTTATCAATATGTATAAATTGTGCCTAAATATTACTTTTGCAACTTCAAGGTTCGTATTTATGAATAAATTTCAATATTAAAAAGAAAAAACTCGCGGTCATTGTACTTTTGTTTAGAATATAAAAGTGTATTTGCATCGGGCCGAATTTGATGAGCGCGAATATGCTTAATATAATAATTCAAATTACACGGCAAGCTTCTGATATTCTGTTTGCCAAATATTTAATTATACGGATCCGATAATGCGCGCACCCCCCCTCGCGATGTGGCGCAGAAGTATTGAAATCTGCGATACTTAAATTTGCATCTCTTCGCTTTGTAATCAGATGTTCCGGCCAAATTGTCGGTTTTGATACCGACGCTAAACACAGTGGCCAGCGCAAAATGAGGCTCGGCAGACACATCTCCCCCCATCCCTTAGAACGGCCGGTCGCTTCTCCGCCAACTGCAATCGTGAATTTAATAAATTTAATACATTTTAGGATGCAACGAAATGAGCGCGCATAATGCAACGGAATACTTTTACCAGTAAGGTTACGACTCACCAATCAAAAGCGTGATAGCGGTTTTCCAAGTGATGGAAGGGGTGGAAGGAAAAACGAAATGAATCAATAAACTTAGTTTTGAGTTAAGTATGTAGAGTTGTTCTTTAGATTCATATCTAGCAAGGAAAATTAGATGAGTCATCATCATCATCATCTTCATCCCCTTGTCCTAGTAGCACCGGGGGCCCAAAGACTCGACAAGGTATTTCCGTATTCCCCTGTCTTATGCTGCTTCTGCTTGAGTGAACCAGTCTACACCCATTCTGTTTTTATATATGTACATTTTTTGTGGCTTTTCCCTGCATAATCTGGGGCGACCCACCAGCCGTCTTCCTTCCGGGGTTGCCAGGAGGATTATTCTTGGTATTCGTTCCTTTGGCATTCTTAGCAAATGTCCAAGCCAACTCATTTGTGATTTTTCTATGTGTAGGAGTGGGCTCCATGAGTCAGAAATTGTGTAGGAGTAGGGGCTCCGTGAGTCAGAATTAGATGAGTCAAAAATAAAATAAGATGCGAATATTTTTTAGAAAAAAGTACGAATGACATGATTAATTACTTGAAAAATTTGGCAAGAAACATCGAGATTAGTCAACTTGGTTCAACGTTATTGCACAAAAAATAAAACTACTGGTGTAAAAATTAGATGAAAATAAAAAAGGCTTTAAGAGATACATATTTCCTAAACAAATAATCGAATACTTCCGAATAGTCCAGCAGAATTCAGCTGGTCCTTATAAATACGCGTTGGCTTTGCGCCGAATATACTTTTGATGTTTTGACAGCGAAGCAAGAAGTGAAAAAAAAGCATAGAATTGAATCGTGATCTAGTGGTCAACTAAAATAATACATTAAGAATGTAAATGAGTGTGATCACAGAAATGCGAATATTCTGAAACGCGAGTATAAAGTGTCCCACAGACGAGTGATTAAGGCTAAATTACTGTAAATTTAAGAACAGCGCTTCAATTGAATTCGTTTCCAGTGACTTTGTACATATAATTGGAGAGTGCAAGAACAAATTGGATTGGTTTGATGGTGATCTGCTGGTTGATGTATGCAGATGATAAATATTCTGCATTAGGGTCGCAGTTTCGGTTCACCCAGTCATAAACTGGCAACCCACGGAGAAACACATGTATCACACTATTTATGGTACAAGCTGCTGTGTGCTGGACGACCGGCGATATATGAAAGGTGATTAATCATTGCTCGACCAGTCGCTGATGAGTCAGGAGTCTGATGGGTGTCATAAACTCGTCACAAAATTGCTGTCTCGGAATAAATTTAAATCAATATTCTCATTATTTTTAAAACTAAAAGCTCTTACTTTATGACTAACTTGGTGGTCTCCCGGGAAGGAGCTCATATCCATGACTACAGAAAACAAGCGTGTCATGGGTAATTACTTTAGACATTCGATGCAATTTTGCGAAGCACCACAAACCGGCTTCATACTTCATAGGTCATCCACACATTATTTAAAATGTGATGTGCAGTTGAAATTTCAAGAAACAGGCCGATTTTTTAGTCAAAATTATTATAATTATTAAAAAAAAATTTCAGTATCTTGGTGGCTATTTTATATTAATTTAATAAAATATAATTAAATTTTAATATCATTTAAAGATTTGACAAATACTTCGTGGTGCATAATTGTAATTTAAAATACGTTCTATTTTAACTTTGTAATACACACACTATACGAGTTATTAATTACTACTATAGTTTCGAGAGGAGCAGTCCCTCTCATCATCAGGTATAGTTAATAACTAACTTAAATACAAAATTTATCAATCTAATTGGGAAGGTTATGGGGGCGAGCGGTATTTTTTTTGATGATATTATTTATAAGTGTTTTAGAATTCAAATTCTTTATGATTTCAATGGTTTCCAAACAATTATTGCTTGCGGCATACGTACGTTAATATTTTAATCAACAAATTATTTAGAAATTTTCAAAACGGCAGAACCATTTGCTGTCTTGTTAAAATAATATATGGTGAAGCATAACGAGATAAAATTTTTTTCTAATGATAAGTGATCGTAGATAATAATTATTGATAAGATGTTTGCAAAATTTTAACAAAATCGGTTGAATCGAACCTGAACCCTTTTTGAGATATTTTCTCCACTGTTTTGAAAAATGGAGTTTCGAGAAATACGCAAAGGAATAATGAAATTACTTTAAAAATTAACCTATTACTCTAGCTTCAAATTGCCAAACTCAGCCAATTTTTAGAATTTTTGATTGGCCGGTTCGGGTTTACTGGCCCCATCTCCGGCCGTTTAATTTCGTTTTTTAGTCGTAAATTTGAACGAAATTACGGACGTTACACCAAATAACGGGGACAGACAAACAGACGGATGGACGGACAGAACGAAATTATTATGTTTGATTTACCATAAAAAGCGTAATTATATCATATTCAAAATGTTTATAAAATATTTATGCTGTATAGTTTAATGTCACTCTAAGACCATCTTATTGGTCAATAATAACCTGTTGATAGTCTGTTTATTAAAAATTAAAAATTAAACATAATCAGATATTGTTTAATTTAACTAAACAATTAAAAAATTTCAACCAAAAATATATATCTCTTTAGTGATATCTATGGTTAATTAAGGGGAATGAAAAAGCTTTGGATGCCGGTCGCGCTAATGATAATTACAACATACATATGAAACTGGTTGTAAAACTAAAATATATGTACAACTTCCAAAAATTTGATAGATGTGGTATTCTATCATGGGTGAAAATGGTGAACGTTACCTTGTGTAAAGTGATCTCTTAAGCCAGCCGTACGATAGGTGGTAAGCCCTATGTACACCCAAAGACTTCCATACTTACTTTCCTATAAAGAATATAATTTAATAATTTCGTCTTTATGAGACATCTATAATATATCTTGATTAAACATAATCAGTTTTGGAAGTCAATGTGGATAAGTTATGGGTATTAAATTGAGTAAAAATGCGTGTGCCGATATGTTCGAGTGTGAACGAACTGAGGTTGTTGTTGCGGAGTTGAATGCAGGACTTTGATTGAGGGTTCCGTGGGTCGATTAGCTTTTCTTAGATCGGGCCAGACACACTAATTATAGGGCGCTTAGCCAGCACACATCGCGGGCCCTTCGTTGTTATCGGCCGCAAAATAATACGGATTATCTTCAAAACTATTCATTTTAATAAACGTGAAATAGTAGTTGAACTGAGTTAATTCGCATCAAATATAAATGTACTACATAAATAAAAATTATTATATTATATTGATGGATTTACCGTTAACTTTGTACAGCGGATATTTTATACGAACCGTATGTTTTTCCGAGAGGCGATTCTCGACGTTTCGTTTATTTCTTATTCAACGCCATCAAGGGCGGACTGATTAATGCTTTCGAGGTACCTATCAGGTATTTGGCGCCCTGTTCTTACGACATTAATTCAACCTTTGAGATTCAATTCAACGTCGCAGAAAAGTCCGCCGACGTAACTAGTACATATTGCACAATGGCAATCGTAGAAGATGTGAACGCTCCACAACAAAGTGCACATAATTTACGCCATCGAAAGCATTAGTCAGTCTGTCCTTTACCTCCGCGGGTACAGGTCATCCTCTTGATGACTTTGATTAAGAATTCAACGAAACGTCGAGAATCGTCTCTCGAAAAACATACGTTTCGTATAAAATATCCGCAACCGGTTATATTTAATTATGTCTAACGACAGTAATAACAACCTTAACTCTTTAATAACTTTGTAAAGATTGCCCGCGAAGAATATTAAATAGAATTAAAGACATAAACTATGTCACCTCTTACGTGAGTTTAATTTTAATTTTATATTTTACTATCTAATACTTCACCTGTTTTTAAAATTTATTTGTCATTTATTAAAGAGTTGAGGTCGTTATTACGGTCGTTAGACATATTTACATGTAAAATGGTTACGGATATTTTATACGAACCGTAGGTATGTTTATCCCAGAAACGATTCTCGACGTTTCGGTGAGAATCGTTGTATTCGACGTCATCAGGAGAGCGACCTGTACCCGCGGAGGTAAAGGGCGGAGTGATTAATGTTTCGGGGGGCGTAAATTATATGCACTTTGTGTTCACTTCTTGATGTTCAACTGATGACGTTGAATAGGTACGGCTTCAACGAAACGTCGAGAATCGTTTCTCGGAAAAACATACGGTTCGATAAAATATCCGTAACCATTTACAGTTAAATATTTGTTATTTGTTTTTGTTATAAATCATGCGTTACATGGTCTCATTATTGTAATTTTGCAATGAAGATTCGAGAAATAGAAACTGCAACAAGTATATGTAATACAAACTTATAAAGTAAGTTATTAAAATCGTATTTACTGTTTATATACGATTAATGTGATTCGAATGTTTACTATTTACATTACAGAGAGACAATAGTGAAATCATATCCAGATCTCCGTATCGAATGACATTCGGAATTGAAGAAAAGGCGTAAGGAACTTCGTTCCTAACGGGGGTCCCCCGAACGCACACAATTATTTAAACAAATGAAAAATTTAACCGGATTGCCTCCTAAAATAGAGATGATTAGACTTAATATATTTTTTAAATACATTCTAACTATTTTCAAAATGCGCTAGATGCTTGTGCTACGAAAATAGGACTAACTTGCTGGTGTCCTGGAATGGGGCTCGAACCACCACCGACTGGATCACTAGACGAAAATCAAACCATTACACCAATAAGCTACTCTTTTAGCTTACTTACAAAGTAAGCTAAGCGCTTATGTTATGAAAATAAGTCCGTATTGCTGGTCTCCCGAGGACCGGATTACTAAGCAAGTGTCAACTACTATTGCTTGCCCAACGTAAATTGGAGTGCGGCGACTTTGGAACTAAAACCCGCCCCGCCCGCACCCGGCGGTAACCCCTCGTCCTGTCATTCAGTTCAATCTCGTATTTGAGCGTGAGCTCTGACAACTTGATTACCAATATACACTGAATTATTATGTCCAAAACATCCAAAACAGTCCGGGATGGTGCAAGAACAATTGTTAATGAAGTATTAAAGTTTTGCGAAGCTGAAAAAGCAAATAATGGACCGGTATTACCGTTTGACAAGTTGACAGATAGAGCGGCCGCCATTACTGGTTCGTTTCTTTAGTGTTGCCCGACCAAATTTATATTAAAGGCTCCGACACTGGTCACCGAACATTCTGTATATTGATAAATTTACACCCTGGCAACTTCTGTAACGCGACAGGGACGCCCTCCCTCGCACGCCAATTTATACTGGTACGTCTTTATATCAGCAAGTGAGTCTAAATTAAGTTTAAAAAAGCATACTACCCTTTTTCGTTCCCATGAGTTCAGTCAACTATATTAGTGCACCAGTGCTATTACATAATATACATGAGCGGATCATAGAAATTGTTCTTAATGTGAAGAAACTGGTAATTCTGAGTTCCTAATTTAAATTAGACGAAAGAATTAATTTCTATCAATTCACAGTGCGCATGGCCGGCGGCGTCCACCACATAATTATCAAGGCGATTATGTTATTGAGCCGTCAAAGAGGCCGCCATTCTCGGAAGATCCCTAGCGCCGCGAGAGAGCAAACATGCTTATCTCCAGTACCAAATCTGTGACGGATGACACCATACATAATATTTTCGTATCCCCTTGTCAGACAACAATATATGTCCAGTCAGGGCGGGCGTCAGGGCTAATGAGACTGCCTACACAACCAGTCTGGTTGTGCTAAAAATCACGAACTGCGAATCGATCACTGATAGCTCAAATTCAGTCGCTAACAGTGATTGTGTACATGAAAATACCGTGCTTAACCCATTAAACGCCGCTACCAGTTCTCGTTGTTCGATTTTCATGAAATTTGAGAATATGTTCAAAACATATACCTTTAAGAAAATTTCGTCAAAAAAATATGGAAAAATCTTTTAATTTGGAAAATTCGAGGTGTTGCATTTTCGCAACGTCAGCGAAATAGGGGGGTAAACGATAAAGGTATGAAACAAAACATGTAAAGTTTTTAGGACATTTATTTCTCAAGATTTTTATACACTATTAAGAAAAAAATATATTTGCTTAGTAACATATTACTAACTTATGGAGATAAACGTAAACTGGATATATAAAAATTATGACTTAACAATAAAAACATATAAAGGTATTTACGTGATTTTAATGATTCTATTTTCCTTTGTGGTACGTTTCATGACATTTATGATGTAACGCGACATTGCACAGTTCACATATAAAATATGTTTGGGAATAACACCCTGCATCTTTTTCTGTTTCGATTTCTTTTCAAAAAATGTTGAATTCCTGGATTTGGACCTGATGATGTTGAAAATCTAAATGGTTTTCCTATGCACAATAATTTTGCTTTTGATGATTTAATAAATGTGGGTGCTATTTGTCTTTTACAATTTAATAGGCACATATTTTCTTCAGAATGAACCATTTGATAGTTTCCATGAATTACATACTGCCACATCACAGAAGTTTGAAAATATGGCCCACCACCAATTTTAACCGCGAACTCTTATTCTGTAGTTGGAAACAAAGTAATCCGTTAAATCAACTCCACCCATTAAACGATTATATTGTGTAATAGCTTTAGGTTGAGTGATAGTTACATAGTTTTTTTTAAATATTTGAGTAGGTACCTTGATATATTTTTAATTGGTTCAATCCCCTACAATTTGAAACCACTGTAACAACAGCACTTTCCTTTCATCGAACAACTACAATCACAGTTTTCTTTTCAAATCTATAATCGAATTCAACCCCTTTCCATTTTTTTATTTTCTTTTGAGGATTTTAATGATCCAATATTCTTAGACGATTTTCTCTTATTGTGCCAGTGGCGAAAAACAAATTATTCCTCAAATATATCATAAGGGGGATAGACGTAAATAAATTATCAAAATAAACAATGTGGTGAGCTGCATTTTCTAAATTTTTCAGAAGACCCGTCACATTTCCTCCAATACCCAAATTATAAATGTTTGAAGGCTCTACAGTTTTCCCCGTATATAGATCAAAAGCATAAATGTATCCATCGGACGAAGCTAATGTCCAAGACTTGGCTGTGATATGGACCATTGCATTTTCCTTGGCACAGAAGTTGAACACTGAGATGTTGAAGGTTCACTCACCAACCTTTTTGAATTTACTTCCAAGGTTCCTGCTTTATCCTTGAGTATATGGTTATATATATCGTCTTCATGTAAATCATTATCATCAAAGTCCTATTCGTCGGTAAGTTCGGAAACTTCAGGAGGTAAAATAACTACATCTGGAATGTTTTCTTCTTCATTACTATCAACATTTCAGTTCTATGCAAAAATAAAAAACAAAACTAGCAGCCTCTTGTGCAGTAAAAAATATCTTTTTTATTCATCCTAAAGCAAAAAATCACGATATTAAAATTCGTTGATGGCATTCGTGCGTAAAATATTGGAATAGATTTTACCCCCACATTTCGCTGACGTTGCACTGACGCAACGGCCAAATAATTCGTATTATATTTGCACTTTATAAGTTTTTTATTTTTACAAAAACTATTCATTATTAAATTTCATATATTTTTTTTAAGAAATGATAAAAAAATATTTAAATATTTTGCAATATCTTAAAAATATAATGTTTTCAAAAACAGCTTACCTGAGTGTCGCGTCGTGTCCTTTTTTGAAGACCTCTGAATTGTAAAGAAATATAGTATATTTATACCTGAACCTATTTAAGGGTATAATAAGACCTTGACAATACACACCTAAGCTAATTATGGAAATTCCTTACCGAATTCTCAGAATATGACCTGTTCAAATAACCGTTGCGCTGCCGCAACGTCAGCGAAAAATGGGTTAAGGGGGTATTCTAGCCTAGAGGCATGAATTTCAGATATTTTTTCAAATGCAATTAAAAAAAACATATTTTTAGTAGCCATTGTTTTACGAGACTTTTATTGTTGACTGAAGAATACATAAAAAAAACTCAAATGAAAATTTTTTAAATTCAAAATGTTGCAGGCTGATAAAGTGGGGGGTCTCCTAGTAATTTGAAATAATAAAAAAGACTTATTCTTATTTTAAATAGATGCCGCTATGGCCCGAACTAAGAAGTCAAAAAAGCGGCCGTCTGAAATTAAAATACACCTTTTTACCAGGTTTTTTATTTTTCTGAAATTTAAAAAAATATTAAATATTGAAATTTTGTTATAATTGTACTTTCTACCATAGAAGAATGTATAGAAAAGAATGTAAAGAATCTATAATTTAACCAAATTTCAAGTAATTTGGTTAAATTAGTAGAACTTGGGATATCATACCAACCGTCTCAAAAAAAAAATGTTTCGAGAAAAACGCATATAAAGATTGACTCGAAACTAACTTATAAGAGAGGTTTTACGAGAGTATCTTCTTCTTCTAGTGCCCTGTCCGTTTAACGGACGTTGGCTATCATGTTGGCTATGCGGACTTTGTTTACTGCGGCCCGGAACAGCTCCACAGTAGACTGGCCAAACCTCTGTCTCAAGTTTTTCAGCCATGAAGTCCTCCTTCTTCCAGGGCCCCGACTTCCGGCAATCTTTCCCTGCAACAAAATCCACGACCGTCAGGTGAGGATTAGAGAGATAGTTGACGCTGTAAGCATCTCGAATGAACGCTTGCAAAATACCCTGTACAGATATTTTGCGCTTGATACTTCTACAGCGTGTGCTCAATTCTGAGCTCCGTGAACTTTCGATCAGTATTGTATATATTTAATCATCAGATTCTAGGACAACAACCTCGCCGACAGCAATTTCCGTGGAGTAAAGTGACACGGGTCCGCTAATTTTACTGTCTTTATTTCTTGTTGGATATCATTATTTCTTGTCACGTTCGTTCCCAGATATTTAAACTGTTCAACCGATTCAAAAGCTCAGTCTCTTGCGGTGATGGCGATAATGGCGATAGCGTCTGTTTTCTGCTCATTCTCAGCTACTTTGCTTTAGCTGTGCTCATGTTCAGTTCCACTTTTCTACTGTGGTCGTCGTGAAGTATATCACGTTGGAAAAATAACGAATCATCTGACTTTTACATCAATTTAAAATATTGAGTTTCAATGCTTTGATTTTTTTTGTCTGATTAATATTACATTTATGCATTATTTGATGTTTGTTATAAAAGGGTTAAGAAATTAAAATGCACATCCAAAAATATATACGCCACTAGATGTAACCCGTCAAAAACAACGGAACATCGGTTCGCGTCTTTGCTAAGTCCACCTTGGCTAACCTAGCGACGTTGTCACCACCACATGCGGTGGTGGCTACGTCGCTAGGTTGCCGCTTTACAGTTTGCTCGCCCTTGGTTCAAACCCTACTCCAGCTGTTTAATTTATTTTTTTGGCCGTGAATTCGAACAAAATTACTGACGTTAGACAGACAGACAGACGGACAGACAACGAGATTTTTATATTTAGAAGATATTTGCTCTTTCTACGATTATCGAAAGAGTACACCGAGAGTGGTTTGTTCGCTTCGCATAGTTGGTGGTATAGCTTAGACGACAAGTCAGAAAAGGGTCAATATTTGGATTTTGATAGCCAGGCCCTTTTGGCAGCTAGTAAAGAAGACGAAATACACTGGAAACCAATTTGCCCGCGGAATCGGCCATATTCGAAAATATTAAAACCTTAAAAAATAGTCAATTAAACTTTAAAAAATACGATAGAGACCTGAAAGGTCTATGAATAACACTTTACATAATAGTTCGATACAATAATATAATAATAATAAGGACACAAATTTATTTGTTACATTTGGCTGAGTTTTAGCATTTTTGTCACTTCTAATTTGAAACCGTTTTTATTTTGGCTTGAGTTATTGAGTTGTGTCAATGATTTTCGTGTATTTTGTGTAATTTAATGTCTTCGTCTTATATTTATTAGCTAGCTTGTGAATGAGTTTTAGTGTTTCGATTTTTGTAATGTTATCAACGTTTAATTGCTGTGTTATTCGGTAAACCATTTCAGTTGATATCGGGTATTTCAAAATGTGGACCATTTTCAGAATTTTATTTTGTCGTTTTATTTATACGTTGTCCAAGAGTCATTTCGCCACAGTCCTACCTAGAAGATAAAATTGACGAAATAAATACGTCATGGAGGCATGTAGAATACATTGTAATCAGAACGATGCATCTGCCTCGTTTAAAAAATGGAATAAAACGAAAATAATAAAAAGATGACACAATAAATAATAATCTCATACCGCTAGGAGAGTTTGGTTGGCCCGTTCCGGCCGGCTCGCGAGCGGCGCTCTTAAAACGCTATTAAAAACCCATAAAGTCGGTTGCATCTGGGGGAGGAATTGAAAAACGTGGCATCTCCACATTCATCAACTTGTCAGGGTTGTCGGTTTAACGTTTGCTGGATCGCGTATTAGTGCCCACACTGTAGCGAGTAACAACAGTTAATAAACAATGCGTAATTACACGTCTCTCGGTGTAATTAAATATACTTGGGGAAATACATATTTGTGTTTTTAATTAAAGCATTGCTTGCGGGAGTATTTTGTTTGAAGATTATTTGTGGCGCGACCGGGGAATCCAGGGACGGGATCTCAAAATCGTTTACAGTATTTTTGAATCTCGGAATTAGAAATAAAGGATATATGTTTACGATTTGAAAATTCAAAAAAAATTACTAGAAAAATCAAATAAACAGCATACTACACAAAGTTAATTAATACTGATGTTATTACCGTAATATATCAAAAACGCCAATCATTTATTAACAAAATACTGTTTTTATTGAAAATATATATTGTCGCGTGTGGCGGCTGCTGGAGGAATTAATGAAAACGCTGGGATTTAATACAGGATTTATTGAATACCGATTAATTAATTAAACTAACGTACAAAGTCGCTAAACACAAGTAAATGTAACCCTATTCCCTAAATTAAACTGTTTCACAAATTTGTCACTCGTAAATAGACACTTTAAATAAATGAATTACAGCTCGCCTGGCCATCCTGACAACTCGCGACTCACGGCTACCTTCGCTTCTATTATCGCTGTCAGACGCGCGCGCCCAAAAACAAACTGACTCCTTACTCCTGTGTGTCGTATTTATATTAGTTAAATGCTGTTATTTAGACGTTTCCAGTGTTTATTCGCAAGTTCTCGTAAATTACAGATGTTCCTGGAACATTACAAATGTCTCTCGAAAGTTGGGGGTAATTCCAGATCCTTCGGTAGAATTGTGCCAACTTCCAACAACTGTCACTTGACAAAAGTGCGTGATTCTTTTTTTTAGCCTCGTTACAATATTATACATGTATCACAGAGATAAAGCTTACACTTACTTACCTATCACACGGGCGGCTTGAGTGATCACTTTACACAGTGTTAGTGAGGCTCACTAATTCCACCCAGGATTTAATACTACATCTATAAAATTTTTGGAAGTTGTATATATGTTATATACCTAAGCAACACGTTTCACTTTAACTTATGCTAACGTCATCTGTAATTGAACTTTGTCATCCCCGTTTATAGATGTCGCCGCAGGTAATGAGATATCTATTTTTGACTAGAGTATGAAGCATTTTTATTTTTTATGTATATATGACATTTATCCGAATTATTAACATATGCCCTAGATTCGCTTGGAATTCGCATTTTTAAATCAGTTTTTACATATTTAGAATATTTCTAGTATTAATGATCACAAATTTTACCCCTGATTCTCTAAATACTCTGTTGTTATTGTTTATTTGCAATCATCATATTATATTATAATACTGTAATATATGCAAAAATATATAGAATTATAAGTAAGGAAGCCAATGCCGACCCGTATTTATGAAACAACGTACGGTATTTATAATGCCCGAGATTAATTTCTACTATCACGTGTCGTGGCAGGAATGAATGAAAACACTGTCAATTAATTAGCGATTTATTAATCAATGATTAATTAACTATTCAATGTACACAGTCACTTAAAACGAATTAAACTTATCGCCATTCTTAAAATTACACTTTTTCGCAGCATATTACTCGTAACTTTATCATCGCTAGGTAACACATTTTTAACATTCACTAGAACATTCCACCCAATTCTTGCACGTGGTACCTATTTATCGCATTTATTTATCTCGCCAATTAGGTACTTCGCTCGATATCTGGCGCTTCATTGCATGCCCCTGATTACGTAGTATCGGTACACAGCACATCCTTAAAGTGCAATTACCAAAAATTCGACATGTAACACAATGTATTGCATTTAGTTTTTATTTTTATTTATTTTCAATATAATTTTTTTTTAACATCACTAGCCCCAAAAAATGTCTTAAAGAGACGTTTTTCTGCAGGATTCATTTTTACTAATAATATTACAATATGATTACATTATTCATGAATATTTTCACAATTAATATTACAATATTATTACATTTCATTTTCAAACATCATCATAGGCCACGTCGTTAGAGATCAACTACCTTCTAAATTTCACCACCGGTTTTGGAGTCGACAGGCATGTTGGAAAGGTCCTTTGCAGTTCATTCAATAATATTCTAGTGTTCTCATTCCATATTTGTTTTTTATTCTCTGAACAATCAAAGCTTGATTTTTAGAACGTCTTAAATTTCTGCCACGAGTTCTGAAATACAATTAGACCATTTCATCAGCTGCTCAATATTTAGAAAAACCAATATAAATATCGACATTCCCTACATACACCTACTGAATTTACTCTATATTTTCGGACAATGTCAAAAAAAACTGAATTTTCTTTTCAATCAAAGCATATATTAAAGGAAAATAAAGTTATTTTAACATTTTCTGAAAATATAGAGTAAGTAAGATGGTTTAAGATAGTAAAATGAAACTTGAATTTGTCAGATTTGACAATGTACGCAGGGCCCGTCAATATGCTAAAAATGTAATTATGATATTATTAATATTTTTAATATTTAAAGCATTACATTTGTGGTTAGACGTTATAACAGAATGTTAGATATATTTCTATAAACCACTACCAGATTAACTTTTACAAAAGATTTGGTAACACCCACTTAAGACCCCGCCCCCTCTCACTCTCTCTCCTTCGTAGATTCCTTATAGTTCTGTTGGCTAGTTAGTGCATGCTTGTCCTTGACAAGATGTTATAATACGCGTGAGATAAATATTGGTGAAACTTAAACAATACTATGGTTGTGGTGTGTATATTGTTGTGAACATAGTAGTGTAGTGTTGGTCCTGACGAAGAGACGGGTACGTCTCGAAGCCGGTAGACCTTAAATCTGGTAGTGGTTTACACAAATTAAAAAAAAAATCTGTTATGTAATTATCGTTTTTTGTTAGTAAGAAATTCACTAATTTCGTTGGTAAGCACTACAAAAAATATATTTATTATTTTGCCGACGCCAAAAAGAATTAAAAAAAAGAGTTGTCCCATTTTAGTCGGTCGAGGCGGAAATATTTCTAGCCAGATGATTTGAGGCAAAAAATATTGCCGGAATCGGGCCACCGGCCGATCTCACGTGGCGGGCTCGCCTATGCGGGGCGGACGTTTTGCTCCTGTCGTCCCCGGCCGTCTGGGGCTAATCGAGCGATCCAGGTGTGAACCAATTATTTGTAGATAAAATTATAAATGTATTAATAAAGCTGTCGCCGCCAGCCTGGTGGCGAATTCGGGAATCGTGTTTCAACTGTCGTTTTGTTCTGTTTTCAAATTCTAGAACAGCGGAGATACGACCGCAATAAAATCGTTATGTAACAATCGGCCGTATTCTGAAATAATAAATATTTCTATTTTTGTATCTTGAAAGTGTCGCCAATTTTGACGTTTTAAGTTTGACAGGTTTGAAATGAATGAATTCGAGGAAAGCTCCTATACCTACCTGTCGTATTAAATATCCGTTAGTAACGCTACCAGATGGCGAAAATAATGATGAGGTGTGATAAGAGGAATCTACCACGCACCCAGGATCGTTTTGTGAGCAGTGGTTCCCATATCGGCCCTTAACTTTCACCACCCAATTTTTTTTTTATACTTAAGTGATCATATAAAATTATGAGGTATATAAAATAATGATAATGAGGTATGAAAATGCATAATTCTTTTCTATTTCAGACACATTATTCTCTTCTATCAAAAAATGTATGATTCTCTTTTATGTAGGAATGCACGTACTAACCTACCAGATGCTGCAAATAATGGTGAGGTATAAATACAAAAAATATCATAATTCTCTATGCAAAAATTTCTGTCATTAAAGCTACCAAGACGTTATATGGCGCTGTTCTCACAGCCTTGAATCACGGCCGAAGAATATACTAAAAGTTCGTCACTTTTGATGACGGATTATTCATAGTTATGTATTTGGAACGTTGGAAAAGATAGGAGCTCAAAAGAAAAAAAAAGTCGAAAAAAATCCAGTCACTACAAAATTTATTTATTTTTCGTTTGTACTTTACAATTCTACGCATAGTCAAACAATTTATTTTATTTCTCATTGGGCATTAAGATTCTTTTTTGAAATCTCTTTTATAGTTGTAAAATATAGTGGATCTCTAAAATAGATAGAAAAATCTAGATGTAAAATAAAATACAACAAATAATAAGGCGTCTATATTTTGCTATGAATATTTAAAAACTTAATTTTTTCACGTTTACCTAGAAATTCATGATGGAATAAGTCGAATATCTAAATTGTTTCGACAAACAAAGTTTTCACTCGATTATTAAAATAATCTTTCATTTCAAAATTTAAATAATATCAAATAACCCTAGTAAATAGTGTTAAGTACATATAATATTAAGCACAATACGAAGATAGAAAAGACAGAAAGCCAATATGAAGATGAAATGTATTGAATGAATGAAATGAAAAAAATACAATTAAAAATACATTAAAACTATTGAGAACTTTAAATGTTGCAGTATGATATGAATAATAATGAAGATTAATTTTTTACGAAGTACATTTATAGAGCACATGGTGTTCAAGGTCAATGATAACGAAACACGTGACGCTTGACTATGCTCGGCCTCCGCAGGCGGGTGTTTATAGGGAATACATAGTACGAACATGGCTGCATGATACGGATGAATTAAAACATGCTCCAACGGATATCACCCGTGTCCAATATGATTTCGATTTAAACGCGATATAAAATTACCGCACAAGTATGCGAGCGCGTGGCTTTTAAGGTCCGTGAAGTCTTATCACAAGTCACGAAACTTAAGTGAATATTGTAAATTTGGCTTCAGGTAATCTCGTATTATGCGAAATTTCGAAGGACTGTTTTTTGTCATTAATAATATATAAAAGGATTAGCATTGCAATATGAGATCTGACGGGTTTTGATTGACACGGTAGTCAACCATTTAACAGGGAAATATTTATCGTGTATTTTGGTTGAAGAGTTCACGGTAGGTCGGCAGAGGAAAAAGGGCAAACTAATTGGAAGACAAGCAATACGGCAGACCACCAGGAAGATTTTGTGTGTGGTAGCGAAGTACAACGAACTACATTTCAAAATGAAGACTAGGTACAATACGCACACGTTCACTAGTTTGAAGGTTGTTTCAGTTTCCAGAGATTTAAACTTTCTATTCAAAAAATTTTCAAAACCATGGGGGAGGGGGTTGTTTCAGTTTCCGAAATTTTCTAAAAAGACGTTTTAGCTACTCCAACTTGCATAAAAATCGGCCAAAAATTTTCAGAAAATTGAAATGTGTGTAGTTTGAAGTATAACATAATTTAAAGTGCACAGTTTGAAGCGTGTACTTTGAAGTATAAAATTTGTGGGGTGCAATTTGAGGTGTGCGATTTAAAGTGTGCAGTACACTTACAAACGTGTGAAGTGTGCGCTTCAGTATAATGTAGCACTACGTTGTAGTACTTAGTACAGAGCGGACCCATCACTGGAGTGTGACGATTACACTTTTCTAGAAAATCTTAGCGTACTGCCTAAAGAGTTTGCCTCGACAAAAGTGATGCGAAGAAGGTTAACCCAAATATAATTTCAACCACTCTCGGATACTCGATACCTTTTCGCAAGTACCAAAAAATATCTCGAGATCCTTATCACATTTCGTCTTTCTCTCGCGTCACCTCCCACCAGAGCCGGGTGGATGCGTGAGGATAATTAACGGAGGAGCCGGCTATCATCTCCGACAATCAGACTTTTATCCGATTGGCCAATCTCGGGAAGGGCTGTGTTCGACGATTGCCATTTGGAGAATCGGTCCCCCCGCGCTTGTTAGTATAGGCAAAAGCAAAATACCAAACAGTCTTCACATTTTTTGAAAAACGTACAAACACGAATCAAACCTCACGGCGATGCTGAGCACACATCTGTATTTCGATCATTTTTTACCGATTTTTTTTCAATAATTATCATTACCGTTGTTGAAGACAGGCAAACTAATTGACTAGGATAAGGATAAGGTGAAAAATTGTGTTCTAGCAGTTACAATTTTCTGACATATTCTGCTATATGTATATGAAGGTTGTATCTGCACTCGTATATACGCCAAAATTCCACAGAAAACTCAACCAGGAAGATTGTGAACTGCCGCCAAATACTGGTAGCATTTTTAATTGCGTTAAAACATTTCTGTTTCTTTGGTTGGTAATTTGTAAAATATAATAATATTTTAATCAGTATAAATATTTAAGAGCAATATTATTTCTCTTGTTTTTTTTTCTCATTACCATACCAGAAATAATCCCAATTTCTCAACTAAAATTGATATTATTTCTCAGTGTTAATAGTTATATTTTTTTATCAGTACATTTAATTGTTTAGATTAGATTGGGTTGTCATTATGAACTGGTGTATTACTATAAATACCGACCATATGTTTAAAATATCGATTAATTATAGTTTTTATTTATGACTAGCTGTAACCCGTCAAAAATGATGGAACTTTTACATGTCGGTTCCTAGAGAATACGTATTTATTTATTTATAAAAAAAAGACAAAAAAAGAATAAAAATTTTACTATAAAGAAGTTATGGACGGACGGACGAACAGACAGGCAACGAAATTATTATAATTGGGATTCTTTTTCTAGTCCTTATCTGGTTATCGGACGTTAGCGATCATGTTGACGATCATAATTTTGTTAGCAGTAACTCAAAATAGCTGGACCGTGGACTTCTCGAACCATTTGCCTTAAGTTTTTCAGCCAGCAGATGTCTTTTATCTTCCAGGATCTCTTCTGTTCGCAATTTTGACTTGAATGATGAAATGCGGAATTCTGCACTTCTCTGAATGTCTCATGATGTGGACAAAATATTGTAATTTCCGGGTTTTAATTGTTTCAAGAATTTCTTTTTCAAGCAGCTTCCGAATTATTATGTAATGATTTGTAACTCTATCAATCCAGCTTATTTTTAGAAGCCGTCTGTAGATCCTCATCTCAAATGCTTCAAGTCACTTTAGAATTTTTTCCGTGAGTGTTTCATGATTTCCTTCCATATTAAAGTACAAGGAACACATGCATATCTATATTAAAGTACAAGGAACACATGCAACATATCATCCTTAATCACAAATTAGGTTAAGGTCACGGCTGCACAATTATATTTTTTTCATCCAAAAGAATCCAGATTTGGTTGCTCTATACGACATTTAATTTCCATAGAAGGGACCCAGTTTTTTTTTAATAATTGCATAATATACAGCTCCATTTATTATACAAGTTACGACGTGAAGTGAGTACTCAAATGATGGCGAACTTCTATTTGATGCTTTCAATACTATCATTAAATACATCGACATGATCTCTCAATTCATTTAAGAGATGTACACTATGCGTTATGGTGTGCTTATTCATTACATCCGTTCTGCATTTTGGGACACGAAATAACGCGTGACCTCGATTTCGTAAATAATTATTTGGTACAAACAGGGCATAATTCTGTAGCAAGTTCGGAGCGTCAATTATATTTCTTAAAATTTTGACACCCAACATGTCTAGGCTTTCCTGTCTCGAGGCTGCGGTAGTTGCATTCCCTTAGCAGTAATTCGTCAGGAAGATTATTCTGATTATTTATATTGTCTGACTAACTAACCATCACGCCGATTCTCCGCAGGGGTAGGCAGAGAGGGTAGAGCGGCACGCCAAAATTGTTTTGACCGTTTTTATGTATAAGTGACCCGATGACCGACTCAATTCCACTAATCGAGATTGTTAATTTTTGGGGTTTTGTGCATTGTGACGAACAATTGGATTACGTGCGAGCCGCCGAACAAGAGCGCCCATCTCCGTTTCTGAACACATGTTCCCGAACACTCAATCCATTTGAACATTTGAGAATGGTCGCGTGACGTCACGCGATGCGATTTTGGACTGTCGGTCAAACGGGTATTGGCAAACTAATGGGACGGAAGGAATACGGCGCTGGAATTGCTGGAGGAACCGATCCCGGGGACGTCCAGGGATCCGGACAGCTTGTCGGGCGGACTCGAGTCCTGGAGTTGAGTGACCGAGTGCAGACACAAATTATAATAACGTTTTAATTCCTTTCTGCAATGTAAAACATTGTATGTATGTAAGCATGATTGCATTTGCTTTGGAGATATTTATCAAAATACATAATTCTCTGTGTAAAAATGTTTGTCACTAATGTATAAATGTTCTTCATTAACGCTACTAAGACGCTGATGGTGCTGTTTTCACAGCACTAACTCGCAGCTAAAACGATGCTTATTAAACTCACGATATTTCTTTCGATAAATTTGTTTGCTGTGAAAATTGCCATTTTGTGATAAAATAGATCAAATTAAGTAGACTTTCAATGAGACACCATGGATCATTTGGATTAACAGAAACGGTGAATTTAATGTGTGTTTGTGTCAAAAATAATTTGTTTACATTTTATATCAATAACGCTATATATTTTTTGTTTTTAATATATAACTAATATTAACGCAAAGCTGAAATTCAAACATGAATAGTGCGAACGTTTTGTCAGGTAGAATAATAATATAAAATATGAAAGTAATACAAAGTTTTGTTGTATTTGTGTTAGCAAATTAAAAAAAAAATGTAATGTTTTATGTGAGTGCAGTTCGAGAAATAAATGATTTTAATGTATTAAAAGTGTAACTGGATCTGAATAAAAATTTGCCTAAATTTGCCTAATGGTTTTGCTCCTTTTACTGAAGGGTTAATTTTGCTGTAAAATTTTTTGAAGCTTGTGTTCTAAGGATCTCAATTTGGCTACTGGGCATTTTGTAAGAAGAGATGCCCTGATTGACAGACACGCACATGCGGACGGGTTGTTGTCGAAAGGCTGTATGTGCCAATTATCATGAGGTAACTGAAAGCGATGCAGAATGAAAAGTATTGCTGTGTGTTGGTATGATTTTAACGTATTGCATGTATACATAGGTAGAGGAGATAGTCGTAAATATTTTTATGGCAATATTAAGTTTAAAAAATGGGGATGTATTTTTAGTAAAAATTATTTATTATATTAGTTCTGTGCACTTCTATTTTCCATAACTAGTGAATAAATTTGGAGAATTTATATTACAATAGGTTTGCCCACCTAAAACTATAATGGTACCGTTTGAGTGTGGAATGACTAGCCATAATCACCTAATTTTGTAATTACTAGAGTTCATCAGGATTGATTTGAAAAAAAAGTTAGTAAATATTTTAGTTACCACAGATCAACATTACTATATTGTATTCCATAATACAGTAATAATATTCCAATAAAAAAAAATACATTTTTAATTTCATGTCATTCTCTACAGATACGTTTTGGATAAAAAAAAAATCGTTCGCAATATTCGTTACTTAAGCAAAAAACATACAAATTGATGTCAACGAATTTTAATACTTCTGTATGTTCGTGAGGACAGACATACAGTATACATCCGTCTTAATGAAGTTATAGCTGTGTTAAAACCGGTCGACATCGAGTTAATCAAAGTGGTTTGTTTTAAACAACTTACAGTTAATAAGTTTAAAAATAAAAAATATGAGTTATTACATTAAAAATTATTTTGGTCGTTCTTTGCAAGGTAAATTCTTTTTTCATAAAAAAAATAATTATTCAAAATATAAACTATCTTTAATTGTGAGCTGTATTTTCAGTTTTTATTGATCGTAGTGTTGCTAGGTAAGAATAAGAAAGGAGAGAGCGTATCTTTGAAAAGTAAAACGTACGTACCTACCTAAAAAAAAAAGTATGTCTATCTGTCGACGTCATATTACACAGAAGCGACACGAACCTCATACGCTTGTGCAGTTTTTTGAAGAGCAAAAAATTAAGAAGGCCGTCCAATTCTCCGAAGTCAAAGAATGTAACTTCTGGGTTACGTTTTTTCGCGCGCAAAGTAACGTCAAGTCGATGAAACGTCACCCTATGACATAGGATAGATGGAAATATCTTGACCGATTTCTCGATACCTACCCATAATAATTTATCACAGTAGGCTGGTAGCGGGCGATATTTTTGTTCCTTGCTTGAGGACGCTTGGAAAAATAAATACGTGTACTTAATAAAAACGATTGTATTTAGTTTTAAGTAATCTGTCATTGTTGTTAATTCGGTCTAGTAGAATTTTATTTATCAAAAAGTAAGATGGCTGCGGCTAGTCAAACAGAGTACCAGGCGGATATACAGGGTTATTTGGAAATCATTAATAACCTCTCAGGACTATATTCCTGCCTTGATTATGAGTCGAAAATGTTCAAGCTATCATGATCTAATATTCATTATTATGGAGATATGCGACAGCAAAGTTTGCATTTTTTTTTCAATATTTCTGATTTAATTTTTGTTAAACGTTGGACTATCATGACAGTAACTTATATTGAATATGAAAAATTAATTTCCTTTAATACAAATACAAATAAAACAATAAAAATCTTCCAAATCCAATAGGATATTTTTCAGGGTTTTTATCATTTTAGTTAACTTGTATGGTAACGAATGAATTTTTCGTAATCGCTATGAGTTACTGTAATGATAGGCCAACGTTTTATAAAAAATAAGTCCAACGTTTTACGAAAATAAAATATTGAAAAAAAATGCAAACTTTGATGTCGCATATCTCCATAACTATTGATATTAGGTCATTAGAGCTTGAAAATTTTCGACTCATAATCAAGGCAGGAATATAGTCTTGCGAGGTTGTTAATGTTTTCCAAATAATCCTGTATACGCAACATTTTTGATAATTATTACATGTGTTCCGAGTCACGAGGAATCCCCGACTTCCCTAGGACCGGTTGTATCAACTTGATAATCTTGGTAATCGTTCGTTAAAATCGATTATTGCGTTTTCCACCAATCTTATAATCCGTTTTCGTAAAAATCTATGGTTTTTACGAAAGACTACTATAATCCAAGTTGATACCACCGTCTCTTAGCGAATTTTGTTAGAGAATATTCGTGAATACATCTTGAAAACTGCGATAGCCAATTAGGTAGGTACCTACCCACCGTTATTGAGATATTTGATTTTTTTTATTTTCCATTATGGCCTGTAAAAATATACGGCTCGTCATTACCAGGGCGCAAATGCGAGGAAGGTTTTATGGGGAGCAATATCTGAGCGGAATGATTGCTCGTCCCGGTGTTTGCATTCACCCTTAGGGGCCGCGGGGGTACCGACAGGCGCGCCGTCGTTAACTGGAATCGTCAAATTGGACGGGTTACTGGAGTCGCATTCACTTGCCTCGTATTTGAGAACATAATTAAGCAGAAAGCAATCGGCTGTCATCGCCAACAAATGCCCAGTCGGATATCGAAATACGCAATGTACCGCTCCGGCGATGATGCGACACGCGTGCGCCTTTCCGCAGCTAATGGCCACTTGCGGAACTCATTCAGTGCAATAAATGCACAGTACCTATTTTCTACTGTAAAAAAGTAACCAATAAGAAACCAAGTTTTTATTATACTCCCTTTCTTTGTAAAATATAACAACAATTAAATACGAATTAAAACATATAACATAACACTAAACTTACAGTAATCTAATATATTTCTAAAATGTCAGATGTTTTGAGCTTTGATAAGACACTTCATGCTTTGAAGATTAAATTCTAAAAACATTTGTTAGTCAATTTAGATTTTCGACATTCGTAGTGAAGTACCTATTATGAATACCGACGGAGTAATTCAAATTTAGAAAATATTCCGCGACATTATCGGGCCGCTATGCTAGTAATTAAACTTTTCTAATGATTCTAATTTGAAAAAAACAATAAAATTTGTAAAAATCCGAAATCATACTATAATTATTAATTTTTTTAACGAAAATTTGATAGATCTTTTTGATCGTCACCACGAGTCTACTTGCCAAGTTTCAACTCGATTGGATCACGGGAAAAGGGTTAAAAATTGATCCAAAGTTTTTTCACCCGGCAAGCCGGTAAGCAAGCAGACGCCAAGAGTTAAAAGAAAGGAAGTAAAAAATATCCAAATTTGAATTCAGAATTTTACAATTCTGTATTAAAGATGCTTGAAATGTAAATCACAATTAATATGGATTATCTAATCAACTTATTTACCAATTTATTTATAAAAATTGAAACGTAAAATAGCAATATTTTTTTTACATCTAACCAAGTGACAAGGTGAAGTTTACGGAATTGTTTAATACGAAAAATTCATATGCCTTACTTTATTGACATTATACATACATGAAGGATGACTTTTACGTTATCATATATTTTGAAAAAAAAAATACAAATTGAATATTTATCTGACAATATAATGACATATTAAAATATGAAATTTTATGAAATACCTATATGTTTTATTTCGAAATACATGGTTACGTATAAGTCATGTTTTAATGTTGACAGTGTGGCCGACGTACGAATGGCTAGAATTATTTCAATGTTTATATTAATATCTAAATTCAACGTTAACAATTTCATTAAAAATTAATTATTCTTCTATTAATGGTACTTAATTAAAATGTTTTTTTTTTAAATTAAATTTCGTTTCAAACCGAGTCTCTTAAGTTAAAAGGTCTTCTTGTAATAAAGTCCGACTAATTTACTGAGCCATTATACTTTTTAAGAGTAATTAGTTTAATGTTTCAAAATTTACAAGTTCGTAATATTTTTTTAACAAGTTATACGTATTGGAACCAACCATTGAACCAAGGTGTGAGTCAAGACGTATGTGTATGATGTAATTTTATGAACATAAATAATAAAAAAAACGTCATTTTTTTTTTACCAAGCCATATTTACCAGTAAACCGTTTTATCGAGAACTAGTGTAGAGAAGGTGTACAGTGTAAGTACAAATTACCATGTTTAGGAATGCAAAAGTTGAATCGTAAGTAGTTAAGTGAGTAGCGTAATAGTTTGTTGAATTTAGGCGCTGGCAGGGTCTTGTGTGAGTCGGTGTTCAGTTTGTCAAATTAGAAACGTTCGCTTTCTATCAGATAGAGTACAAGTCACGGATCTCGTGTCGCGGCGTTCGTGAAAATTCAACAACCATGCATTACGTTACGTGGCCACGCAGACAAAGCTGCGACCCAGCCGCGCCGGGCCCTGATTGGTCGCAACAAGTGGCGCGGCATTGATATCTCATGAACATCACATGGCTTTCTTAACTAGCCACTTATTTGTCTGATTTTTCCTTCACTGAGCAAAACTTACCTGTATAAGTGTTATTTCGATTCATTAAAATTTGAAAAGTTTATTTTTATTTATTTATTTATTTATTTACGAAAACTAACAGTAAAAATAAAAATCAACATTTTAAAATATATGAACAACAACTTAATAATATTAAAAAAAAATTAAAGAGAATAAAATATGTGTTAATCAATTAATAAAAAAGAAACTATCTACATATACGATCGATAAATTGACGGCAATGTACGAGGCAGTTATGATGTAATTGGTAGCGCGCCATTCTCGGATAGATTGAAAATCCCTGGTTCGAATCCCGGTAGAAGCCAAAATATTTTTCTGTATGTCTTTTCGAATTGATTAATAATTAAAAAAAAGAAAGTTTTAAGTTAAGATCAAGCCACGAGAGTCAAAGAATTAAAAGTAAAAGGGCAATCAGGAATGGGGAGGAAAGGACAGATCTACTTACTAAAAAGGGGAAGAGACAAGAAGAAAAAGAAGAGCAAGAGAAATATAGCATAATATAAGCCATAAGGAATGAAAGTACCTAGATTGAATGTGGTAGAAGTGCGACTGATTAAGGATCGTAGTCACACATCAGCCTTGATAATGGACCTTGTTTAGAGTCAAAAAAGTTGTAAAAACACGGCATAATATCCCAGAAAATACAAACCAAAAGAAATTACCTTTGAATCTGGTCACCAATTATTATTGACATTACGTGTATATGAAGTCACCTATTATTGTTCTTTAACTGTTCATGTATTGAGTATTGTTAGCGTATCAACATAGTATTACCGTAGAATAATATTCTAGTGAATACTCCGGAACGTTCTCGATCAAACTAGAAAAGTCTGGAGACCCCCGAAAGAATGCGCGCCATCAAGAGGGTTACCAGAAGAAGTTATAAATTAAGGTAGAAATTGGGTGATTTTTTACCAGGAGATGACTTTTTATTGGCACTTATTAAGGTACACATTAACCCATTATTTTATTGGAATATTTTAGAAAAAAATGCCCTCGTCATCGTTTCCGTGGAGCTCCTCCGTCTTGGCTGAATCCTCGCCACTGCCAATTAGCTCAATTCGCACAGTTATCTTTTGTTCTCGTTTTAATAAATATTTTAAATTTTTTTAGAGTTTAAACATTCACTTGCATTAAGTAATCCATACAGTCAAGTTGGGTTAGGTTAACATAATTTTTTTCGGGTATTTATTAAACGGTTTCATAATGTGCTAAAAATAGAGTAATGGGGTAGTTCCCATCTAAAGCGCCATTTTATATAACAATCAGAACTCAGAAATTAGTGATCAGATCCACATTAGTGTACATTTAGTAGGTATCTAAGATAAAACAGATCCACAATAATGTACATTTAGTATCTAAGATATTACTAAGTTAGTATCTAAGATAAGTAGGTATACACGTAAAGTATATACTTGAATGTGTCGATTAAATTAAATAAAATCTTTAAGATACTATGTACATAGGCAGCGATCAAATAAAAAAAACTAGCTAAAAACCAAGTTTTCATTATACCCCCTTTCTCATAGATTCAGGTTTCGTGCATACTGCACGCGTCGGGTCATTACTCATTTGTATTGATTCCAATTTGAAAAAAACATTAGAATTTCGAAAAATTCAAAATTACACTATATACTAAAAAATTTTAAACGAAAATTTGTAACATCATTTTTACTGTGGCCACGAGACTGCCTGAAAAGTTTCAACTCGATTGGATCACGGGAAAAGGGTTAAACCGATCCAAAGTTTTTCTGGCAGACAACAAACCGCAGACACTACGAGTTAAAAGAAAGGGAATAAAAAGATCGCGTAATATCGTAAAGTAATTGATATAAAGCCAGTTACTCTTTTATGTTTTTTATTGCACAACTTAGAAAAATGGCGTATCAAACAGTTCCGTTTGAAATGTATGCAATGTTCACAAAGGCAACACTTTTGATCAGAACCGCTGATTCACTTGTTCTTCGCATATTATGTAGATGTCGACGAACTCGTCTTCGGCTCACGTAAGGTTCATGGGGGGTGGTCAATCATTACGTTTTGATTCGAAGTAATAAAGAAAATCGTACAGATTTTGAGTGAAATAGATTCATAAATACCTATTAGGTAATTATATTCTGTGTGTACAGATATTTCTAGTGAGACAGGTACAGTCCAAACAGAAATTAAATAGTAATAAATAAATAAATCAGTATGGACACTGTCGGGTAATGTTTTCATTCATAATTTTTAATATAATAAAAATCTTTAAAAATACTAATCTATTAAAACGCACGTGATGCGTCGTGACGTATCGACTCGCGTGTTCCCTGTAATGCTGTATTATTTGTATATCTGGGTACCGTAGCCGGCAAACATCTTGAAATTTTACGGCGTAGTGGGGGGAAGTTTGCGCATGTACCATTCCACCAACGAGACTCAAATTTTGTCTTCTGCGCATTCCCCCACTACGCCAAACAATTTCAATAATTTTGCCGGCAACTGTACCTACCATACAATAGTGATGCGCGTACCCGTGCTAGTGAAATTACGTAAAATTGGCGGAAATTTAAAATGTTCAATTTCAAAATCATTTTTATACTCTTAACATATTCAATTTTTTTTTCGTAGACGTATTTTTTAGACCAAAGTAAAGATGGTTCTATTAAAAAAATGAAATTTCACAATTATAATTATATCCTTTAGGGATTTAAATTCATGTTTCCCATTTAAATAGCTTCGTTTAATGTTTTGTTTCGTTAAATGTTTCGTTTTCATGGCCTGTCGTTTTCTGGTATATTCTGCCATGTAGGTAGGTATATCCAAGCTAAATGGTAGAATATACCAGAAAACAACCGACCTTTCGGATCTCATTGCATCCTACAACACATCAGGCCCTGATGATGGATATGCAATGTGAGTGTAACAAAACGTCGACCAGAGATGTCGTATATACACGCAGAATATTATAAAAAACTTAACGCAGAAATAGCTTCGTCTCTGTGAGACTTTTATTTTATTTTTTATTTTAACCCTCGGTGTGGGAAGTCAGTGTCATACCCCCTGCGCTACGAGGGCCGCCAAGAGAGACTTCTATAATTTATCCCGATTAATGATTATCTCTCTGTGGACAAAATCCAGTAATTGTGTTCTTAGAAAATACATATATATCGATAAATTTTTTGTTCAGTCTCTTCCCTACTTGAGTATGTACTTGATTCGTCAAACGATCACCCGTCAATCTAGCAACATGGCCATTTTTCTGTGCCATTACACAAAACATTCGATATGATTTTCATTCCGAGCTTTTAGAGAGGCCAAATACGAAATAGTCGTGCAATAAAATGGCGTCCCTTTGTTGTTTTAATATCGGGCCTTGCCCGAAATTATATATTCCCCATAGCCCGGGCTAGAATTCGGTACCAAACCGACCAACCCTTGAATTATTTTAATTGAAACGCAGTCATAAATGATAAACTCGGATCATTTTACGATCACTAATCGGCTGTTTAGGGATAAAAAATGTCCGCATTTTTATTTTCTTTATTTTGAGCCGTACGCTAAATATTTGATATATTTTTTATTGCGCCGTCGAATGGTGTAGTTGCCTAAGTATTGGCTTTTGAGACAAGCGAATTTGCATAATTCATGGCTAGTTTTCAAGTTAATGTTACGTTTTTCGTTAACAAATTCTTACTAAGTATCGGGTTGTATCGACCGCTGGATATCAAATTAAAAAGTCCGGTACCCACTCATGCACTGGTATAAATATCAGTCTTGTAAATTAATCCTCTGAATAAAAAAGGTCTTAATGCTTCGTATGAATCGTATATCTCTAGCACTGTTTTAATTTTTTTTTGATTGATGGTGTCATGCTTGATTATTTTTTAATAACACCGAGACGGTGAAATAAATTTGCTAATATCGTCGATTTTTCATAGATGTGTGTATCTACCGAGTAGAGACTGCATTTCATTGAATTATCTGTATAACAGAGCAATTATTTTATTGCACTAATAAAACATAATGGCTAGAATACAAACGTATCGCATAGTCACACTTCATAAATTCATTTAATTTTTTCATGAATATGGTAAATATTGCAAAGGTGCATGATCTTAAAAGGTTATGTAGATAATGTGATATTGGCTTGTTGTCGAAAGGCTAAAATCTTCATTCTGTTTTTTACGGAACAATCTCTAAAATCATATTGATACGCTATTATAGTTAACTAAAAAAAGTAAGAATATTTAATCGTCATTTTTCTGTGTATTAATGCAAACAGAAGATACAAATGTTTATAGAATCCATACGGTAATAAGACATCAAAAGTTATTTTTGGTGAAGCGAGGATTATAAATATCTTTTCCTCAATTTCCAATACTCCTTTTTACTGAAAAAATGTATTAAGGGCTAATAATACTTTACGATAATGTAATGATTATAATTAATATTTTATATCAGAATTTAAGCTTGGGAAACTAAACAACTAAACTGAATAGAAAAAAAACAAAAAAAAAAACAGTTTGTAAACTAAGGTAGATTTTAATTAAAACAATAATCTGGTTATAACTTTTCCATAATACTACAAAACCAAACTAAAACTGCACATTATTATAATAATTTAGACGTTATTGATGTAAATACGTCTTAATATGCATATGTATAAAAAAATAGGTAAGCATTTAAATATTAGAGTCATCTTTTAAGAATATAATATAAACATTACATATATACATACAGGTAAACGCATTACTACTAGAACAAGTGAAATAAATGAGTCAGCTAGATTAAAAATTGTATAACAGCTGAGACCACTGAAAGGAGAACAAATTTAGAATACAAAAAGCCAGCATTGTCTTTATTTAAATATAATATTAAAATCAAAATAAATCTATCATGATCCGGTATTTCGAGTAATACATTAGAGGTCGGTACGGTGTTATGTTTTCTTACCCTTGCAGTATGGTGTGGAAAGTAGTTCCTTCACTGAAGCTTCTTCTTATTGTGCCCCATCCATTCAACGGACGTTGGCTATCAGCATTTTTGAAAAAGCTCTACAGTAGATTGGCCAATTCACTGTCTTAGATTTTTCAGCCATGATGTTCTCTTTTTTCCAGGGACCCGATTTCCGGCAATCTTTCCCTGTATTACTCTGGATGTGTCATCCGATATACTGAATACAATGATAAATATCAGAGATATTGAAGTTTTCGGATCTTTATTGTTTAAGTTACATATGTAACTTTATTCATCTGAACCATAAAATCTTCATTCGTAACTCTGTCCATCCAGGAATACGTGTTACATCAATAATGTAACACGTATTCCGTGTGCTATGAAACCTAAGCGCTTGTGCTATGAAAATAGGACTAACTTTAACTAACTTTGGTCTGGAGTGATATTCGAACCCGCGACCTCTGGATCACGAGGCGAGAGTCCTAACCACAAGACCAACAAGCTACTCAATTTTTTTTATTTTGAGTATTTTTTGTAGTTCCACAATTGAAGCAGTATGAGACTTGAAGTATTTAAAATGCGGATTTAATGGGGCGGACAAAGGAAGAAATTATACTTTACTAATGAGAATGGAGAAAGACAATGAAATTACTCTACAATAAGGATGAACATATTGGGTATTTTGGTTTTTTCATTAGATATTGCACCTGTCATATATCACATGTCATACAGGTCCTAATTACTCCTCATGGACCTTTATTATAACCAGATATCTGCTAACACAGCAACACTACCATCACTCGAGAAAATTCATTAAGAACTTAGAGATCAGTGTTATGATGTTGAGCATCTGTAACAAAAGATTGGAGCATTTCGCGTAACGTTTGGAGAAAGCTCACCTGTGTACCGGTTTAGCTGGGCTCTGTGTCGGTTCCTGCGCTCTCCTGAATTCGGGCGATCGATAGGCTGTCGCGGGGCGCGGGTAGGGTGCGCAGGGGGGTGGGGTGGAGGGCGGCCCGCCATTGGCCGCCGAGGGGCGCGGATCGCCGTCTGACGGAGGAAGGGGTTCCAAATTCATCCCTTTTGATTACGTACTGGGTACTCGGTGTAGAACTCGCCCGTAAAACAGTACGCGTATTCGTTGAAGACAATTTGTAAATTAAACACTTTTACAACTCTACTTGAGTTCATTAGCGCTACTCGAGTTTCGAGAGTGTCAGTAACTCCCATCGATAGATGAAGATGTAAACTGTGACTTGTCCCATCGATGGATGAAGATATAATCGTTAATAAGATAAATTTAAATGGGATGTAGGGAAAAACAGACAGGAACGTCTAGACAAAAATGTAGCCAGTTATTAATGAAAAAGGCGAGTTAAAATACTATTTATGAATATACACTAGGACAGAAGCATAAAACAATAAAACTCAAGTGGTATAAAAATACAGGGGTATTTATATATTTCAACTTCAATTCAGAAATATATAGCAAAATATATATATAGCGTAATTTTAGACGGGTTTGCTAATTATGCAATAATAATATAACATTGATTAGTTAAAGTGGAGAAAATTATGCCAACCTGGCGCCGGTGAACCATAAGAACTGATATACGAGCTTTTGCTTCACTGATCATAGAAACATATGCTCAAATGCTATATAGACGTACCACTATAACTTGGCGTGCGAGGGAGGGCGTCCCTGTCGCGTAACAGAAGATGTCAGAGTGTAAATTTATTACACAATACATAATGTACAGAATGTCCGGTGACCGGTGTCGTAGCCATTAACAGAAATTTGGTCGGGCAGCACTAAAAAAACCATGCAGTAATGGCGGCCGTTCTATCTGTCAAACTGTCAGACGGTAATATCGGTCCATTATTCGCTTTTTCAGCTTCGCAAATCTTTAATACTTCATTGGCAATTGTTCTTGCACCGTCCCGGACTGTTTAGGATGTTTGGACATAATAATTCAGTGTATATTGGTAATCAAGATGTCACAGCTCCCGACCAAATACAAAATTGAACTGAATGACAGGGCGAGAGGTTACCGCCGGGTGCGGGCGGGGCGGGTTTTAGTTCCAAATTCGCCGCACGCCAAGTTACGTTAGGCAAGCAATTGTAACTTTTATTCTTTAGTGTTATAATAAGATAAATAATATTGTTACATATGTGTACTTATCGGGGTAGGATGTGCTACATACACATATTCTCCACCCCTATTGTATAGAAATATGAATGTAACAATCACGTCCCTTATTCCCGTTCAGATTCGCCAGCGTTTTTAAGGCACATGGAATTGAAGTCACCCCACGAATAAAGCTCCCTTATAAAACGTTGCTTCCGATTTGTTCACAAAAAATGCAGATAATCCACCCTTGGATATCCCTCTATCGACGTGACGTAGCGGAGGGTTTAGTGGGGATGAGGGAGGGGTCTCACCCTCTGTTCCTTTTTTAAAAGTAGCGATGGCGGCCGCCTTTTGTGCAATAGGAAGAGGAGTGACCGAGCGGGAAAGTATTTATGAAAAGAAAATGTTTGGTAATATTTTCGATCAACACAAGATCCATTTTATCTATGAACGTATTTTACATAGATGTCGTCACGTGTCGTGGCTGCGGGAGGAATTAATGAAACGCTGGAATGTGATAACGAATTTATTGATTATCGATTAATTAATTATTCCAAAGTATAAAATCACTTATCCTATTTAATGTAACGCTGTTTCTTAAATTAAACTGTTTCGCAATTTGTCACTCGTAAATAGACACTTTATATTCGCTTTAACACTATTTTCACTGTTCACTAGAATATTCCATCAAATTTCGTACTTATTACTATTCGCTTCGGTTTATCTCGCCACGTAAGAACTTTATAGAATCGCTGTCGAATTTCCGCTCGCTTGCTACGCTTCTGTTATCGCCTGTCAACCGAGTTCGGAAAACAACTCACACCTTTCTCCCGTGCGTCGTATTTATATCCAGACGTTTCCAGTGTTTACTAGCAAGTAGTCGTTCTTTAAATATTTTGCTGGAAAGTTGCAGACGTCACTCGAAAGTGGGAGGTGATTCCAGATCCTTCCGTAGTATTGTGCCAACTTCAAACAACTGTCACTTTGACAGACAACTTGATTCTTTTTTTAGCCTCGTTACAATATAAACGAAAAATATAAACTTATTCTTTTTCCTGGCACTGTCCCAAGTCCTAACTTACCTAGGTAGGCTCTTGGGGTCGGCTCTTCTCATTCTCAGGCTGTATTTTCTTCACGGCTTTCATTTAGATCGATTCTCTGCAGGATTTTGGAGCTTCGAGTCGTCTAGTTTTTTTGTCTTCCTCTAGATGACTGTCGATGAAGCTCCACAGACATTGCCTGCTTCTCCGTGTAGTCTCTGTCTTGTATGCCTGTATCATATTAAAATACCATAAAATAGAAAAGTATCAACTGGATTGATTTAAAAAAAAGTTTTCATAATAAGTCATCAGTTGCTGGTATCAATATGGTTCTTTTGCTTTATATCATAAAAATGCAAAGGTGAATGGTGAATTTACCCTATGCAATAATCCTGGTTGTAGTGGGTCATGCCTAGTTAGAGGTTAAGAAATTTGATATCCAATTATTTATTATTGATAAATATAGATAAAAAAATATTTTTTAAATGGATGATTGGATTGAATCGATTATCCCAGACAGTTTTGCGGTGACCACTAATTATTATTTTATTATTTTTTATTTTTATTATTAAGTAACCTTTTTATTTGAAATTTTGTCCGCCAAAGTCGTCGAAACCGCTAACAATGGAGTAGAAGTTTTAAATTATCATTTTTACATCTGATTCATTTTACATCTAATTACTCTCCTGACAAGGTTCCGTGTGATTTTTGGCTATTCTCCAAGATAAAGCCGCCGAAAAAGACCAGATTCCGTTCCAGTAGTGTTTCCGTCAATGAAAGGACCATTAAGAGAAGTGTGTATTACCAAGAGAACTACATTGAATGAGATTAGGGTGTGTATGAATAAATGTGTTTCTGCTGACTAAGGTTTTTTGAACACACTGTGTATTTTTCAAAAATGTTTTATGTATTCAAAAATTTTATGTATTCAAACACATCACAAAAGAGAATTGTACTTAACCAGTAAAATATTTCATGAATAATTTAACTATTTATTTGACATTGCTATACTTTGCGTATATGTATATTTTACACGTAATAATGTGAGTTAAAATGTTTTTATTTTATCTCTGGTAGGTATAGCGGCCGACCGCTGAATTTGAAGAAAAACAACTTTCTCTTTTGATGAAGATGCGATTTTAATAGATTCACCATAAAAAACCGGCATTGTATATTTTTATCTTTTACTACCTAAATTATCTCAATATAAATTTACATAAATACCTCGTAATCTCTGATATTGTAGGCATTTACTATTGATGATTTATTCTTTCGATTTATACACTTGATAAGAAATATTTCTTTTTACTTTTTATTACCAGGGTCCAGTTAATGATTATTTTTTTAATACTTCCTTTCTTTTAACTCGTGGCGTCTGTTTGCTTAACGAAAATACTTTGGATCGATTTTTAACCCTTTTCCCATGATCCAGTCAAGCTGAAACTTTGCAAGTAGACTCGTTGCGACGATCAAGAAGATCTATCAAATTTTCGTTAAAAAATAAGAATAATTGTAGTATAATTTTGGATTTTTCAAAATTTTAATGGTTTTTTAATACAAGTTGTATGGAGATTCTGACGCATATGGTAGACACGAAACCCGAAAATGAGAAAGGGAGTATTCTAAAAACTTGAGTTTTATGGGTTACTTTTTTTATATTTTTTATTTTGTTTTATTAAAGAAGTAAAACAGCTTACAGAAGTTGATTTGAACAAAATATGCGAAAACCAGATTTTAGGTTCGTCTCTGTAGGCCGAGCCCTACGTTAGCGTTAAATAGCGTTAAATTTGTGGTTGAATATAATTATTAATTTTAATTACTTAAGAACTTTGTATAAACTAATAAGATCATTTGTTTTGATTTGATCACGTCAAAAAATTCTCTTGCCTTGATTTCTTAACTGAAGAGATCTGGAGGGCTTAACCTCAATTCATTTCAATTTATTTTTATTTTTGTATATAACATTTACAAAACAAAAGTACTTTGAAGTCGTAAATGTTATAAACGATGAGTTTACATATATTATATTAAACGTTTTAATTAAAATATATATTCATATCAAAGGCGTAGGAGAAACCTGCTTCGGAAAACTCTCTCAGAGATATGGAACAGATCAAAATCCAAAGTGGTATTGTTCAGTACAGCGGTAGCTGTTCCAATAGACATATAGACACTGGCAGGTTAGTTCTGTATATTGATTGGAATGTGAAGCTCTTCCATATAGACACTGGCAGGTTAGTTCTGTATATTGATTGGAATGTGAAGCTCTTCCATATAGACACTGGCAGGTTAGTTCTGTATATTGATTGGAATGTGAAGCTCTTCCATATAGACACTGGCAGGTTAGTTCTGTATATTGATTGGAATGTGAAGCTCTTCCATATAGACACTGGCAGGTTAGTTCTGTATATTGATTGGAATGTGAAGCTCTTCCATATAGACACTGGCAGGTTAGTTCTGTATATTGATTGGAATGTGAAGCTCTTCCATATAGACACTGGCAGGTTAGTTCTGTATATTGGAATGTGAAACAATTTCTGTTTGTATGTTTGTATACAACATTCAAACCAAATCTCCGCAAAATGTCAGGATTATCGATCATACCGCGCAATCAATAAAAATGCGTAATCAAACACACATTCCTTTTAGTCTCTAAACTATTGTAGCCAATCATACATTGCAATACGCAATACAAATAATATATAAACGCTATGGAAAATCCAGCTGTAGAGTATTGTTCAGTAGTCCTTAGTCGTTCAATTATAGGTGCGTCAAAAGTTTAAAAAACGAAATAAAATTAAACAAAATCTTAAATAATCAAAATAACGAGATTAAGGACAAAAAAAGTTCGGGAAATAATAAAAAAAGTTTAATTTTTCAAAGCAAGAAAACACTTTTTGCCTTGACATTATAAGACATTTAAGAATAAATTAAATACTGTGAAATAAAAAATTAAATGTTTTAAACCACTTTATCGCTATATATTTGTCAACTATATATAGCGATAAAGATCAACGCTATATATTTCGGTTGGACTCAACCTTCTTCAGGACAATTATAATATAGACTCAGTCTATTTAAAATTAAAATAGTTATTACAAGAGCCGATAAAGGCAATACGGTCATCATTATGGAAAAAAACTGTGTTTTATTAATAATTGACCTATTGGACTTGGTTGGGATGAAACACCAAAATCGGTTTAAGAATATTGTGCACTTAACTTTTAAATAATTATTTTCTAATTAGGTCTGTACATTCTTAGGTGGCATAATAATTATGAATGCAAAAAAGTTGCACATTTTTTTTGTATAAAATTTATTGCTCAGCTGCGTTTATAGTCCGCACACACAATGGAAAAATTAGGAGAAACGTTGCTGTCGGGGATGCTGAACATGGAAGTCGTAAGTCTGCTGTGCAGATCTTCAGAAAGGTCCCGACAGTGTGCAAGTGGAGTGTGTGTGGGATTCGGGGTGACGAATGACGTCAAATAAATAAAATGAGAAGCAAAGTTCGACCTTCAGAGCAGAGGTGTGTCAATCTTCCCCGCATGATCGGGTTACCTCGAGGATTGGGTGTCGAACCGAAACTCTATGTCCTTAAAACTTAAGGTAACGTAATTCTATTATCAGTCATTCTGTTAAATCTTTTTTCTTAAATGTTGCTTAAATTAAATGTGTATTCTATATTCCATATAGGTATATGTTTGTGTTTTTTTATTGCATTTTATTTATTTATTTAGTGTAGTGTAAAAGCCCTAGTGGGCTTTTACACTACAAGAAAATTAAAAGGAATTTTATATGCCTAACATAAAACACATTTTACAGTAAATAATTAAAAAATTAGTAATGTATAAAATAAAACATATTAAAGATAAATGAACAATATGAAATGTAATAATATAAATGTAATAATGTAAAACAATATAAAATAAATTAACAATAGAAATGAACAATACATATAAACGATGATTAGTACACAAGAAAACAGTAATAATTAGAAACCTTTAGCAAATTAGTAATAGAGTAAAATAATGATAATAAACCAATATACCAGATAAATAAGATAAGAAGATAAAATAAACTAAAAAATAAAATCAAAACATATTTAAAGGGGAAATGAGCAATAATTAGGACACTTTAAAATAAATGAATATACGTATATAGTATTTATCTAGAAATGATTGGATTTATCTAAAAATAATTATTTAAAGCATCATGAGAAACGTAAACGTTACGTCATTCTTTTAAATAACATGTCGCATCATATAAATACTTTACGTATTTTTATCTTCTCCTTCATCTTACTCTTAATATGAGGGGTCGTGTTCATAGAACTGTAATAAATTACGGATGACATGTCCATCATGTCGATAACTTAGAACTCTTAGAATCTAGTTCCTTCCACCCTCCCTTGGATCACTATTTTTTCAATGGTCAAATATCAAAAGATGGGAGCTTTATGGTTGAGGATTGACTTTGATCAGTGCTTGATTCCTAAACGAACGAGGAATTCATTATGCTGGTTTTCCATATGAAGTATAAGGAAGATGTCGGACTCTACAAACGGAATCTTCCCGTTTTCACGTATGTATTGTGATGTATATGGAGGTGCTGTGTAACATGTGGCAAGCAATTGAGAGAGGTACAAGGTAGTAAGAGAAGATACTCGCAGTTGGTATACTCACAGATTTATTTCGGATGATTCAAGATTCACAGGTTAGTTGAGGCTACCAAGCTAAATGCGTTTCAACGGCTAAAGAGTGGAAAGACGGTATGCAGTACGAACCCGCGATGTGGGAATGGCCTCCGATTAGTCGTGCTGTGGTGCTTTAGGTCCCGTCCACATTATATGCCCCAGTTCACCACAAGCATTTCAAATATGCAAACCAAAAATGTAAATTATTACTACAGACATTTATTTCACGTGAATATGTCTTTAAAATCAGTTCGTCACAATCGCCTGACCGTAGATTTCATTGACAATCTAACTGTAGAGAGTTACATTTACTAAAATCACTCCGCTGGTATTACAAGTCTGGTGTCGACGCGAATATGCCATCCACGAGTGGTTTGCATAACAGATGCGTGTAGTGAGTGCTATAGACGACTCCATGATGCTATTCGAAATGACATCAGATCATTGGCCTATTTTGGATAAAATTACCTCCATGACTATTTTACATTTTTTTGTAATTATTCTTAAATTTTTAGTTGAAATAAATATAAAGTTATTATAAATAAATTTTTATTTATCTATTTTTAATTCGGTTTAAAATGGCTGACGTACCGTTCTGGATTCACTGGCGGTTTGTTTCGTAGACAAGACCGGGACAAAGAAAGGCGACAAAAGCCCGGGGCGGTGTCTTTTAAACCCCCTTCGGTAGGGGACAAATTGTTTGCTCGGGGAAAATATGCCGTAGCACCCCGGCCATAGGAAGCAGAACACAGAATCGACGGACGGGTAATTTATGCACTTTATAAAGACGAATGGTTATAAAATAAAATGCCCGTCAATAATTTTAACGGACCGTATTTATTATTAACAGTATTTAAATTAATAATTTAAATATATTTTCAAAACAATATTTTGTCGTCATCATTACCAGACGATGAAGTTTTTTGCCAATACATTTACATACTAATTCAACTATTCCGATCATTTTATGTACCTGCGAACTATTTTCTCAAATAATATGAGTAAAAGTTAATGTTTAATTTATTAATATATTGGCGAATTGTTAGTGCAATAAGTAATGTCGAATAGTTATTTAATTTCCCCAATAGAGAGTTGATAAAATATATACTACAGTCCAATATGAAGATAAAAATTATCATAATTATCAATAATTTGTAAACAAAATACAGGTAAATAAAAAGTAAAATGTTTCATTACATGGTAATCTCTGCAACAAATTTGGTTGTGACCCAAGTCATTTTAATTATAATAGGTACTCATCATGTATGAAAATGTTCCATATGATAATAAATATAATACCAATGGTTTAATAGGAAGTTTGTCCTACATTAAAAATGCAGCTTGCATTTAATAAAACCGAATACTTTGGTCAGATATTTATCAAATGTGGGGTATAAAAGCAAAGGCAGCAATATCCAATTAAAAAAAATGCAGTCATTGCAGGCAGGATTACCTATTTTGAATGTAAGATTTTGTAGAATAGAATTAAAGCTTTTATAGGAAATATAGCCTATAAATTTATAGAAAACATGATTTTGGAAGGGATAGATACATAAAATGTAATTTAGTATATTCAATCTTCGGTGCCTGCAATTAAAATATTTTTTTTATTTTTGAATATTGCCACCTTTGCTTTTATACCCAAAAAATAGTCTTTCATCTATTTTATGTTCGTTTGTATAATTTATTGTCCATTAATTCAGATCAAACCATTACAATAGTACCTACATACTACCTGCTGTTTTCCATTCTAAGAAGGCACTCCGCGAAAACACCTAATTCTTCCTGATTCTCAAAATGGCCGTTTCATACTAAGGTGAGAGTTCATGTTGATTTTAGACTGAAACATCGCAGGCAAGACGGCAATATCCAATTATCTAAATGTGGCAGTCTAGGTCTCTACGAGTGAAATTAGCCAATATATGAGATAAACCCACTTTACTCTCTTTGATGGCATATTTCACGGTGTGAAAACTTTCGTCGCATGCTAAAATTTCACCCAAAACGCGCTCTTAGAAGTATCTTCACTCTTGGCTCTACTCATCTCGGTTTAGTGCCAGCTCTCTCCAGCTCCGAAGCTCCAAGGCAGAGATGTCTTTGAGGACGTTGTCGCTCCATCTTAGTTTTGGCCTTCCTAAGCTCCTTCGCCCTATCAGCGTTGAGTTCAGCGTGGATTTTGGTGCTTGATGCTCGGTTATTCTCTCCACATGACTCAGCCACCGAAGACTTCCCAGTTTTATAAATTATGAGAAGTTTAGCTCCTTAAACAGAGTATAGAGCTCATTGTTGTAACGTCTGCGCCAAAGTCCATTTTCTAGAACCGGTCCGAAGATACGCCTCAATATTTTCCTTTTAAAAATGTCCACTGCTCGCTCATTCATCTTAGTTAGTACCCACGTCTCAGCTGCGTACGCGAGCACTGGCCTAATAAGTGTTTTGTACACTAATATCGTGGTGTTTCTGGACAGCAGTCTATTTGTATTTTATCTGTTTTTGTAGGCGGAAAAACATTTTGCGCTCACTATGCGCTTCTGGATCTCCTCTGTAGTATTATTGTTGTATATAGAAGTATCATCATCATCACTCTTGGCACTACAACTAGTGCCAGCTCTCTCCAGTTCCGAAGCTCTAAGTATATCTTCAATAAATGAATAAATAAGTCTTGCAAGCCCGCATGCTGCAGTAAAAGCAGGTATTCGATTTGACATCTTCAAGTCAAGGTGGAGTCATGGCACGCAGCGTTTAATTCTCGGCGAATAACCACCCGGCGGCAGGCGGCACTTAGCGCGCCAGTCACATGTCACGATTGTCCGCATCATTGCAGCCGTAGCGGGCCATTTCATACCCGTGGCAGGTAGCCGCTACACAGTCACTCACGGGAAGTGACTCCACAACGAGACTGAAGGTGGGCCATTTAGGCGGTAGCCACTTTACGAGCGTAGCACTTCGTAGAATCCATAGGGGCGTCGAGCCGTCTCCACACCGATCACAAATTACAGGGAGAAATGTGTAGAACCGTGAAACTTCAGTTTCATTTATTTATTTTAAATATACCTACACATTATCAACAGGTCATAAATTACTGTAGTCCTAGAATAATATTAAGGTTCAATACAGAGCTGTGTATGTTACTTTAAGCGGAGTCGCGGTCGTCAGAAATCGTCTCGATTTGAAAAATTATGTTTTACATTTATTGTTATTCCTTTATTATGTTATTCCTATATATATTTATCATTTCTATTGTTAAATTATTTTATATTGTTTTTACATTGCTACATTTATTTTGTCACATTTCATATCTTTCATTTATCTGAAATATGTTTATTTATATTAATGTTTTTTTCTTTTAAATTATTAACAGTGTTTGTATTAGGTATATAAAAATCTATATGTTTATATGAGGTACTGTAAAAGCCCACTAGGGCGTCGATTAATAATAGATAAATAAAAAAGAGTGTAAGATAATAGGAAATACACATAACCAAAGTCTTTCAAACAATCTAGCAGATATTAGAAAGAACTCGAAGTTAGAAAGCACATGATTATATTCACTAATATACGCGAGAAATTTCTAGAACGCGACCTGTTATAAATACCTTCATTCAAATGTTTGGATATTGCTGCCTTTGCTTTTATACTCCTCATTCCATGGAATTATGACAAAATATATGCTTAATGTTAATAAATACATGCATCAAGCATTGGGTTGATAGATTTGTGTTACTGCCTTCGATGGAAGGGAAGGACTTTTTAAAGTAAATACTTGTACGCAATGAACAATTTGGGGTATCACTGTTAATTTGCAATTCATGAAAACATTTTGCAACATGCATACAAAACAATTTCTGACACTAATAATTGCTAACACAATGCATTAATCTTTCGCAATTCATAGAGTTATGGGCAGGCCTTGACTGCAATGCGGCTGGTTGCATTAATGCAAATTTTTTAATAACCACATTGAAAGTGCAATATTAATACTTATACAATTAATAATATTCCCTCGGCATTAAGCAAAAGGGAAACAGCGCGTTTCATGTATCCGATGCCGATGCAATAGACAAACAATAGAGGAAAAGTTCATAAGAGAAACTGCTATCAAGGTAACGCGCTTGTAATATATTCGATTCCGAATAACAGTGATTCATTTGTAGAATTTGATTGGCCCAATCTTATATTTATTTATTTATAATACACCCCCTAAATTGGGCTATTACATTATATAAAACACAAAGTGTTCAAGTAGCATAGCTATCTAAGAACATAAGAAGAAAACGATAAAAATTAAAGAATATGAACAAGATAAATACAACAAATAATAGATCAAGTATATAGGCAAACTATAAGATAGAAGTTAAGTAGATTTTTCTATTATATGTGTACAGTGTACGACCATCAATTACATCAACAGAGCTATACTGTTTACCTAGGTAGTGCAATCAGTGTATAGGCAAATTCATAATACAGTTACTGGGCTGGGTACCGGTATACCTGGTAAATACCTCGCCATGTAGCGAAACATACCGGCGCCTAAGCCTAATCAATTGTATATAAATAAATAACCATGGTGTAATAAGTTACAACAACGGAAGTTAAGTCAGAAATATTGAAAATAATGCAAACTCCACTGTTGTTGAACGCTTTCGACTTCAATCAATCGACTTTAATCAAAGCAGGAATCGACCTGTAGGGTATTGTAGAGTAGATCTGTTTACACCCTGTATACAAACAGTTACAATTTGATTTGCCTATTATTTTTAGTAACAACACATTAAAATGATTAAGGCCCGGTTGTTTTAAGTTGGATTAGAATAAAAGTTCGTTTAAAGCATAGATTTTAACGGAAACGGATCATTTGATACTTTGATCTTACTTGAAACAACCGGCCCTAAGGGTTGATTTACAGCTAACTAATTAAGATTGTAGATAGGTCTTTGTGTTACTAATCCATCGATATATTGTATAAAAAATATTATTAATGCCTTCTCATTATTCTTTTTTATGAAACTGCACTTAAGCATTACAGAATTAATAACAAAGCGCTGGAGCTTTTCGGACGTCCCTCGCGTGCCTCACGCAGAGAATGCATATATTAATAATAGCAATTGATTGATTAAGATTAATTCATTAGCGGTATAAAAATCTGTCGGAAAACGGAGAGGAAAACGCCTAGTTACCTATTCGAGTGTGGCTGCATTTTTTAGGCCGTTTCATCAGGTGTTGGAGGTCTATTGGAAAACAAATGCAGTGTTGTTATTATTTTTTTTTAATAATATCAATTTTGAAAACATTACGAATTGCAAGAATAAAGAGGGGGTTAAGAGTAGAGAAGAAAAATTCGATTAAATTGATAAAAAAGGCAAATATAAAATAAAGCATAAAGATATTTAATGTGGGTAATATGTGCATATAATTTAAATATATATAGATAAATGATTAAAAATATATATATATGCATACAATTATACGTGCACATATATATAAAAAAATATGCATTCAAATATATATCAAAAGGCTTCAGAGATCGGGAGATAAGTATTATTAAATACATGTATTTTTTCTGGTTCGCTAATCAGTTTTAATAAATCTCTCTGTCAGATAATTTTAATAGTCTGTGATTAATTGGTATGGTTAAGACAATATTGTATTTTGTCTTAATTTTTGAGTCTGTTTAGAATAGTTGTTACTCTGTTACCTACTTAAAATTTTACTTTGGATATAATTTGTTCTATTCTGTATCTCAATTTAATCTTTTGTTTTCTACTTCTAGCTTGTAATTATTAGAATTACATTTATAGTTGAATTTTTAGTTCGATTTGTATTAATTTCTTTTATGGTATCATTTTAAACTATTTAATAATCACTATTTTATATGCATTATTTTTGTAAATGGCACTTTATACCGTATAGTAAATAAAATAAAATAAATATATACAACGATCGTTTGTTCCAATTTAAAACGTATATTGTTTCCGGATCACTTGTATATGTCACAATCGTGATACGCTATGATGAATCAAATAACTTTACTAACTCACAATCGGGCTATTTCCGCACAGGGATAGGCAGAAAGTGTACAATGCTACACTTTTGTGTGCCGAGATACCACTCATGCCTCTTTCACTTTCATTCATCTTATTTTATACTCGGTCGATGGATGTTGAAGCTTCTAAAGCAAGGTTTAATAGACTATGCCAAGCCTGATGTCTGATGCTTCCATCACTCACATAATATATTTTCTTTATTATCATCTCGTTTATACGTTTGAAGTCTCAAAACTATATCAGCGACTCTTATCAAATCTATCAATCATGCTTTACAAACAGATCTTTGCTCGCTACTGATTTTTTGTTTATTCTTTGTTCATATATAGATTTGCTAAGCGCTGGTGCTAACGCCAATATTTTCTATACATATAGTATTGGCATCAGTCAGTTGGTTAGTAGTAGATGGGACATTGAATAGCAAAATACTTACTACGCTGTAAATTATAAGTAGGTATATCTATTTTTTTTAATAGAGAAACGGACAGGAAACATTTGTGAAATAATTTTTTTAACTATATACAAAATAAGCTAATAACTTTATTCTATGAAAATCAGACCAATTTGCCTGTCTCCTGAAATGTGGCTCGATCCACCGAACACTGAATCACTAGGCAAGAGTCTTAATTATTTGACCAACCTACTCTTAATATAAATAAAAACTTCCTAGATTCGTTCCTTTTCGACTAATTACGAGAAATGAATGTAAGTATGAACCAAATGATTTATTTTAATTTATTAATTAAATAAAATACTGTAATAATATATCAGAGTAATATATTTCGTTCAAAAGCGAGGTGTTCAACCATTAATCCACCTGACAATGCCGTACTCCTTAGATTTGCGATGGGTTGTTAGATAAAAAAAACACTTAGCATATTTTCATGCTCATGCACATGGCGAGGTATTTCTGATACAATACATCTCTCGCTACTTATGTGCGTCGCTTTGTTTTCTACACTGTGCTTTCTCTACCCATACGGTTGTTTCTTCGATTACGTCACGGCGCACTCCAAACTCTTGAAGGTAAGTCTTGATAGAACAAATTCTTCGTCATTTTTCTTGCCATTTGATGTCGGATCGACGTTGACGTTTACATGTTACCAATGCAGCCTTCTTCTTCTTATGGTGTCATCTTCCATCGTAGGTCGGCGATCCTTCTGGATATAACGAATGAACAAAAAGTCGAGTTAAACTAATACCAGTCTTTCAAGTTAACCAGCTAAGAGATGCGGCGTCTGCCTACGATTCTTTTACCGCTTATTTTCCCCTGAATGATGAGTTGGTTTAGACTGTATTTTGGTCCTCTCATAATATGTCCTTGATACTCAAGCTTTCTTATCCTGATAACATTCGTCACTCTATCCACCCAGGAAACTTTCAATATCCAATGCAGCCTATTCGGTGAAATAAGGCCCACGTTAGTCATTGGCTCAAATGGTTTTCCTGCAATATATTTTGTATAGATTTTTTCAAGTATCGAATTTTTTTCTGGCCACTCAGCATTGGAAACTTATCTGATCGTACTAATTTTTGAGATTTGATTCCGGGATCAAGTTTTAAGTGCCTTGCTTTAAGAGTGTACTATAGGCTGGGATTAGTCGTCGTCTCTAATATGACATCTTAATCTAAAAGCCTCTCTATATGACCGTCATTATTTTTTATCCATCATGCTGATTCCTACGATCTTCTGTGTTGACGAAATACTACGTTTAGGCTTCCAGAATGTTGCCTTTTTTGGCATATTCTTATTTCAATAGTATGATCTTACACACTGTAAATATATTAATTTTGTTGTTGTATCCATACAAAAATATAGTACAGGATATGATACTCTGCAAGGTCAAAAAACTGAATGTTATCTTACTTACGATATAGGGTGTTAACTCGCTCATGGTTAGGTTATTATTTCTAGAAATTCTTAGGGCAATAAAATAATCTATCTTAAAACTTCCATCAAAATGATTTAAAAAAAACATCATATTAATAAGTTTATAAAAATATCAGGTAGATGGTATGCTGAAGAAGTGATCCACCCTTGACCTCTGAATTGGCAAAAACTGATTTATATAATTTAAAGTATACTATAATATAATATTTATTTTTGTAACTACTTAAATTCTTATCTTAATTTTGTATGTGTATTTTCTTTTCTTTTCTCTTAGATTTAGGTATTCCTATGATTTATTTAAATTCTTATCTTGATTTTGTATGTATATTTTCTTTACTTATTATTTTCTTTTAGCTTTAGATTCTTTAATTGTCATTTTTTATTACTACATAAATACCATATGAGAATAACTGCCACAGAACAGGTTTTTACCTAGTGTGGCAGTTATTAGTATCTTGTATTCACTAGCAAATGTAAATAAACAATAAATAAATAAATAAATTAGGTCATTCTTAATACTATGTAAGATATTTATAGTTTCTCATAGTGATGATTAAAACCGCTATTGTGACATTATGACGTTGGCAATTTATGGCCCAGTGATTGGTTACCGATTTACGAATAATCAGTTTCCAATCTCACAATCACGGATAAAATGACGGCTCAGCTCATCTTTACTTTCTTACCTCAATATATTCGTACAATACTCAACATGTTTTAATAATTTCAGTAAATTATTAAAAATTAGCCTTTCCTCAAATCTATCAAACAGCATTTTTTCTGGCAAAAATAATTACTGTATTGGAGGTTCGAAAAATAAAATAATTAGGTTCCTGGTGCGTGCTGTGACGTTGATTGAAATGCTGCTACCGTCAGTGTGTCCGCTCCGCTGATGAATGGAGACCGATGCCGGCGAGGGAGAAACTCGTCATTGGGTAAAAACGCAACTGGCCGAGTTTGTGTCGCGTTGGAGGAGTCGAAGCTGTATATAAATGACACCAAAAAAAATTCTTGGACAAAATAAAAATCTAAAAAAGTTCTCGATTTCTTTACTTGGCAATAAGCTGAGCAAATTTTTCATTAGCTTATTGAATATTTGTGGCTTCTAAATTAGTTAAATTGTCTAATGTTTTTTTATACTGTTTTTTTAAACTGTTAATATTACTTATGTTTTATTTTATGATGTTTAGGTACATTACTCATGCTTTTATACTATTTATTTTATGCTGTTAACAGTAGATACTTTACCATTCAATACAGAAAATACATTAAAATGGGAGGGCTAGGCCTTTCCTAGAGAAAAATTCTCTAGAAAAGGCCCAGCCTAAGTGAAAAATTGAATTATTGTGATTGTCTTAAAAAAAACAAAAACAACATAAATATGTATTCTCTTGTTTTTTCACTATACACGTTGTTTGTAGTCAGTACTCTCATTATTCGACCCGATCGTGTTGAATACCTATGATGCGAATCGTTATTAATATTAGCTGTATTTATCATTTCTTCTAGAATCAAATTATATATTTTATTTGATCAATTGGTAGAATTTGCGCGCAGTAAATTATTTAACTTATTCATCCTTGTACATACCAACACTTAGTTCTATCGTCTACAGTAAGTTTTAGAAATCTTTATTTTAAATGTTTAATTTTATCAATCTTATCCGTTTACAGGCGTTAAAAGAAGAACAAGGAAGATAAAGAAAACAGACAATATTAAATAAAGTTTATGTTTTTATTTATAGAGGAAATAGTTTGTTCAATATTCGAAGCACAGCCATAGACAATAAATAAATATAAAAGAGTTGAATAATTTAATTAGAGCTAATGTAAAAACAAATTTAAAAGGTAACAATTTGCAAAAAGGATTTTGATCTTTTTAAAAATATATTGAATTACCTACTGATGCTTTCTCTAATTTGTGGAATTTATAATAAAACTAACTGTAATTTTATGTTATTAATATATAAAATTTCTAAACCCTTGTACCTAAATATCAAAAGAATGGTGTCTCCAAATGATTTTTGAATAAAATTAAGATTATTGTAAAATAAAATAATTAAATAGCAACATCTTTTCTGAAATCGTTAATTAAGGGTGTATAAATTTTACAAACTGATAACATTAGATTACAGTCAGATAAATTAGAAATTTTAGAAAATAGAAAAAATGATAATAGCAAATTAAATATTATAAATAACCAAATCATTTTGGCACAAACCATTTTAATTTTTTTTCTCATTAACACCTAATATGTTAGAGTTAAATTCTTTCATATTTATATTTTGTTTTTGACTATATTTTCAATTTTGAATTTTAGTGAACTTTTTATCATAATGAAGGGGCCATTGGCCCTAAAGCATGTTGATTATTCAATAAGTATTGGTTTTAAACAAAGTGTTTTCTCTTTATTAAAATAATAAACTAACCACAAAGCTTTTTTGCTATTATTGAAGAAGTTATTAGTTTTTGTTGTTTAATAATTAAACTCCACAATATTCTTCCTCCAACCTAGAAAAATATTGAAAAGATTGACGAGTTAAAAAAAAAAGTATGACTAAATGAAATTAATGCAGATAGATTAAAAAGTGTACTAAAAATGGCAAAGGAATTTAAAAAATTAAATAAATAGGAAAAAACTAGTCCATCTCAGCACATGAAGTCCAAATATAGAAGACTAAGAACAAAAACAAAAACATCAACAACAACCACTTATTGTACTTACTATGATAGTATCTTTGTATAATTTTATCTAAATAGAAGCTAAAATTATCTTATCGCTTTACATGCGTGGCTAATATGCAGGTCACGGGGTTCATAGCCAATCTTTTCGAGGATGTACTGTTAATGATATATGTTAATGATAAATCTATTTTGAGAGTATACTGTTAATAATAAATGTTATTGAAAAATATTGTTAATGATATATGTTAATGATAAATACTCTTAATAATATATGTTAATGCTAAATCCATTTCTAGAGTAGGTATGTTAATGATAAATCCTCGGTGAAGAAAACTTTAAAGTGTAATAACTTTTTTATTACTTGGGGCATTAATTTTTTTTTTAAATCATTGCACTTAATTATATCGAAGATAGCTCTCGAAAGGATCGGCTATGGAACCCGTGATACGCACTTATCCCACATGCACGATAAAACGAGCAAAACAAAGAAGAAGAAAACAGATAATATTAATTAAAAACTACATTTTAAAAATCAATATGAAAATTAAAACATTAGGACACAAATAAAATAACGCGCTAATATTAAAACAATAAGAGCGATCTGTATCGCGCATTCACTTCGCCGGCAACCTTTAAAAAATGCATAACAAACCTTTTCGAATGCCACAACCGGTCTGCGCCGTGTGATAAGAATCTGTTGTCTGGACGGCATCTGGCCTCTAATGATCAAACGTTATAATTAAATATTAAAAACGTCAAAGTATACATAATAATGTTAAACAAAACACAGAACGGGCAGAAAAAACGGCATATGGCGGGGCGGCCAGCTGTCACTGGACGCGCCACAGCGAGCACTCCGGAGAGCCCCAATTATTCGCGAGTGATACACTAATAACGAACCTACCCTTCCGTGGGGGTAATAACACCGGCGCGACTGTCATGCGGCACTGCCTTTCATTTCGGTGCAACGCGCGAACAGGGTAGCGTTACGTCCCGACATTACTGTATTCTGCGCCATGATGTTCTCTCGAGTTTCAGCCATTTCAACAAAATGTTAGTTATGTTGGTGTTAGAGAGATTTTTAGTATACCGGTTTCGAGACGTACCTGTCTCTTCGTCAGGACAACCACTACACTACCATGTAAATACCACTACACATCACAAACGTAGTATTATTTACACACTAATGACTTCCCAAAATATTTGTCACGTGCGTGTTAAATTTCCCTTTTGTTAATTTTGTTAAAATTTTCGTTAAAACGAATGTAACTTTTTTATTTTACAATTTTAAAAAAAATGTGGCCGTCTTAGAGTCCAAAGGTAGTTTTTTAGGATACTTAACACTTTGACTGCTGAGCGATTTTCTTCGACATCATGTCGGTGCTAAAAATGTAGCTGATATTTAAAATTCTTATGATAATGATTTGAGGGATAATTCATTGTCATTTACCCCCACAAACCCATTATTTCTCCCCGGGCGGTCAGCACCGCCATAAACACACCACTATTTTTCCAATGACAAATTTCATATAGTGCGTTTATAGAAAAAATATTTTTTTTCAGTAATTGTATTTAATACGAGATCTAGCTACATATTTTTTATTATATATTTTTTATTGACCCCTTTTATTTAATTTTAGTCAGGTACTCTTACCTATTTTTTACATAGATAGAAAGTTCATTAAATGCTCAAAACAAATATGCACGCTCGACACCACCGATAAATCGGCGTAAACTTGCGCTCGTTAGTCTACTCGCGACTGAGATGTTATATATTTTTCAGTTCATAAAAATGGTTTCTTTAAATTTCTACAACTAACATATAAAAATATATTTTCTATGCATTGTCAATGCCAGGTTCTCAAAGTGGGTACCAACCTAGCCTATTCAAATATTTTCGCTGCTTACGACTGACAAAGCCGAATAAATCGTTGCGCCCGAAGCGTTAATAAGTAATTAAATAACGGCGCCCACCTTCCCTCACTTATTTAATTAAACGTTCGTCATGACCTGTGAATGATGCGTGTTCATTTATGCCCCGCAATTATTAATGAGCCCTAAACAGCGCCCGGACTCGGCCGAGAATTAATTTGCCGGCTTATCGGAGCCAAATACCGGCCAATGGCAACACCGATTCATCATCGTAGCGAGAAAATATCAAAGATCTACGATAATTTATACCATTTTTCCCACATTTATTCCGCTAAACACTGGAAAATACAATTTCCTCGAGAGAAACGCTCCGAAGCGGCTGAGATCCCGCCCGATGGCGAGCACTCTAATTTTGATTAATAATACTATTAGCCATGTTCTGTTTAACCTAACAAGAAAACATTATCTTAACATTAAAGAGGCGTAGTTTTCAAAGCGTTTTGTTAATCCATCCAATAATAACAATTCTAGGTGTGTACCTTACCCGAGGTACTCGAGAATTAATTAATTAAAATAGTGTACCTCAGCAATACATAGTTAAAAGGCATACCAATATTACATTATTGTCTCTTGCTTTCTTAATCTCTTGAATATTTATTGTTATTTAAAAAACCAAAGATTATTCATAACGCAAGAAAATTGAATACTAAAACTAACTCAATATAACAAAATATTATCTGTAATGTAATTTAAAAAAATACCAATTAATCAAAAATCTTTACTTAATAAACTACCATCCGGAGAATCATTATTTGTTCACTGCATTTTTTTGCCATACGTGTGTTTGTCAAAAGTCAAATGAAATTATTTGAGATTAAATAATTTTATAATATTATCAATTTATTTTTGAAAAAATTAAATGGAGAACAGCCTAGTCATTTTACGCAATAGTCGCACACTTTCATTTTACTTGTTTTTATCTTGCTGAGCAACACGGATGGGTGGAAACGAGGAGATAATTATAATGCAATATAATTTTCCTACAAAAAAAACCATATTTTGATTCTATTTTAGCAAAGAAATATTCTTGACCCAAAAACATTAAATTTAACGATTGACTTTGTATGAAGCCTATTACTTCATATTACTTTATTTACTTTATCATCATATTACTTTATTTTCTGTTTAAAACCTACAATAAAATCTGAAAGAAAAAGTTATTGAATATTTTTTATTACAGAAATAAATATAAGGTAAGATATTTTTCAAAAAAAATCCTACATTAAAAATGTATACAGCTGCTATCATAATTTTATTTTACCTACCTTCAAGACTTTGATTAATCTGCTTAAATTAATAATATTGTGGTTTATTTAATTTCTCTAATAAATAAAAATTATCGGGTTTTTTAGGGTTACCACGTTTAAAAAGGGATTAGAAATCATTTTGCGATAAAAAACATTTGTTTACCGATCAAAAATGCATCGTTGCACCGCGACACGTCAGATTCATCACTGCGATAAAACAATGTTATTATGAGTCATGTGATACAACCAGGAGCACATGATCGTTGTGGAGGCAAAACACGTTTTGACATTTACTTTGCCTCTAATAGACAGGTGTTCCTGACTTTCGTCCAGTAGTCGGCTGGTCAGGCGGTACAGCGGAGCTTCTTAAGGCAGTCAGTAGTCACCTGACAGATAATAATACTAAAACAATTAAGTTGTAATAAAAGTTCCTTGTTGAGACTTATTAATTAACACTTATTTGTATCACATCTGTCAGTAAATGAACATTAAAAGAGTATTTTTTCTGGATTCATTTTTTTTTTAAATAAAAAATAACTACATGGAATTACCGTGTTATACTGTATACGTGAATTTAAGAAATCTTCTCTTTTTGTTTTGTTAAATTTGTCCCGTGAAAATTTGTTAATCGTAAACTCTATTGGAGTGTTTGAAGAATGCATGGAGTTCTGAGTGATTGTAACTTCATTTATTGTCTATAGCTTCCCCAAGTGTTCCGCTAAGAATTTTGTTTTCGAATACTAGAGGAGCTGTTTTTATTTCTCTAAAATAAATCGTAGTTATATTTTTTATATTATAATAAAGTTAATACTGGATGCAAAAATTAACAAATTATCCAATTTAAAAAAGTAAAATACAAAAATTTTATGTAACAGATTCTTAACGTTAAATTCTTAGTATTTTTTAATGTTATTACATAATTGTTTTGTGTATTAGAACAACTTTTATGATAAATAAAATAATAATTCATATTATTTTATTTAAGTATTATTAATTCTGTGTATAAAAATTAACCTAATTAGAACAGATCACAAGTGGATGAAAGGTACAATACAATAAAAAAAATTTGAGGACATGATTTTAAGATAAGAGAAATTTTAACAATAAACAAACCAGAAACCGTCGGATAGATAATTTATTAATAGAATTTTAGCAATTGGTGCCAAAAAATCACAAAATAGACACGCCTTTAATTAAATATTTTTCCTATGAATAATACTTAACTTATTAGTAGAAACATCAAAATATTATTGTTTGTAATTTTCTTTCTTTTCTCTATATGATAAACTGAATTAATTAATTCGTATCTCTTAAAATATCTAACAAATCATGTTGCAATCAATTGATTATTGCATTGTTATAGAAAATACGTAAATACTGTTCAGAGCTCTAGGTTATTAAATTTGGATACAAACAGAGAGATAAGTGAAGCTAATTAAAAGCGTGTAAATCTATCATAAAAATAAAGTCACCAGCAGGAGTTGAACCTGGGACACATGCCGGTAGACGAATGAACATATATTTCTTATTTTCAAACAATGTACAATACATCTTTATAGGTACAAGTATATTACTTGTCCTGAAGAAGGGAGCTTAGCTCCCGAAACATGCTGGTTTAATAAAATTATCTGTGGTATAGTTATTATTATTTATGTACTAGTTGTAATCTGTCAAAAATGACGGTACTTTGACATTTCGATTTCTAAGGAATATATTTTTACTTATTTCATTTAAAAAAAAATTGAAAATAAAAAGAAATATGTTTTTACTTATTTAATTTAAAAAAAAATTGAAAATAAAAATTTTCTATAAAAAAGTTACTGACTTTATTTTCTATAAAAGCGGACAGACAGGCGACGAAATTATTATAACTGGGATAAAAATGGTGCTACAAAGTGATTTCCTAAAATTTCAAGAAATCATTACAAGTTACAAGAGATTAATTTGTTTCAATATTTCTCTTTATTTAATATATTCACGCCAGTTACAATATTGTGATACAAAAATATGTGGATAAAACACTAAATTTGCTGGAAATAATATTAATTTTGTACAATTTTTGGATATGTCATTACTTGACATTCAAAACATTGACATTTTGGGTGCGTATTAATCGAGAATATGCTGAATATCACAAGGATGCAAAAAGTCGTTCGTCACTCAGATGAATTTGTATTCCACCTTGCGTGGTGCGTAAAGACCGTAAATTGGTAATTTCTCGTGATTATTCGTCAAGTCAAAACATAAAATAAATATTCAGTGGTATATTATGTTCGCTAATTACTTACCTTTACAGAAATACTATATAAAGGCGAAATGAAACCGTTTTTTACATGAATTTATTTATCAATGTATTTGTAATATTTGGGCGGTATTTGTATGTTTTTAAAAAATGTATGTTTTATGAAATTCTTTTTTAAAATACCTATATGTAGAGAATACTTTTTTTTTTACTTTGGCATGATTTAAATATAAATATAATATTTAAATATGAATATAAGATTTAAATATAATATTTCGATAAAAATAGAGATACAATATTTTTATTTGTATGTTCTAAGGACATAGTTACTAGATTTATCCACAGAGGGATGACGATGTTTAAAATATGAGAAACGTGTATGAAAGTCTTTTCATATGATGGCCCAGGGCTTATAACCTGAAAAAATTATCAAGAAAAGATATCATTACTACCTGCGAATATCTATGTTTACTATTTCATGAGAAAATACTATGATGAAAGATTTCAATTTGCAACACATATGCAATTTTCAGAAATTTGATTCGACACTTAAATAAGCTCATACAGGTTGTCAGCCCTGGGCCATCGTGTAAAAAGATTTACTTGCACGTTTCTCATATTCATAGCTACGTCTCTGTGAGACTTCTATAATTTACCTTGTTTAAAAAATATGGTATTTATCGAGAAATTTTAAATGATTTTTTTACGCAAACATTAATGTATACGCCAGTATTTATACGAAAAACATTTATACAAATCCAGATTTATACGCTTAGTATACGATAAGTACTTAACATGCCAAGCCTTTATACGATAATTAGTATAATAACAATGCATATGCTGTAACAATTCACAATCAACTATAAGGAAACATTTTATAGTAAGTTTAATTCCAAGAAATTTTTTTATAACAGAATTGTAGAGCTTATATAAGTTGTATGTTTGAGTATTTTTTATGTTCTGTATTTTTTTTTGGGTATTTAAAAATACAATTGCCCTACAAAGTTTAAGCCGTATATGTGTATGCTGGAGTAAAAGAATTAGTGTATTAAGACCCTATATTTGAATTTTCTACGACTATATTCCGTAGAGAAACCTTTTAGTACAAAATAATTATTTAAGACATTTTGAAAGTGTAAAAAATTATAAATCTTATAGGAATTATTTTAAAACAAGATTGAAGAAAAAAAAATGTATATAGTCAAATTGATTCTCTGGCTACCAAAAATATAAATCGTTTACTGTTTTCTGTTAAAGAAAGAAAGTCTAATATCAGTCATCAATTTTTTTTACTCCAACACTAAAATGTATCATTTTCTCGGGTCGCCATTTTGTGCCCTTGGCTCCAATCGCTCGCCCCGGAAATGACTTTCCCAGTTCCCGCCGAGCGGTGGAAGCACTTCCGGCCCGCGGGGGCGAAAGGCCGGGAAATGCGAGCTTTTAGTATCGACTATTAACGTAACGTTTATACACGTCACGTGCACACGTGCGCACTCGTAAAAAGTTATATTTATAGAGCCCGCGAGGCGGCCTCACGAGCGGTTGCGTTGGAAACTTTTCGCTGACTGTTCGCGTTTGTTAGAAATATTAGAGTTTATACAATAAATGATTCATTTGCTGTTATATTTTACCCGAGAATGTGCGATATGACGCTGTGTGTACGTAAATTATGTTGTCATTATATCACGGTGCGATGAAAAGATACGAAATAAACTAACCAACATTTGAAAAAAAAACATTAATCCTTTTTTATCTGCGTTAATATTTTTATCATCGCTTCGGTCAGTTTAATTTTTATATATTGTGTTATTTCATTATTATTATTATATTTAAATAAAATTAGGAATACATGTCGCTTCAATATTCTTTACAATTTTCAAATAATGTAAGCTTAACGCTTGTGCTATGAAAAAGGACTAACTTGCTAGTATCCTTGAATGGGGCTCGAACCACCGACCGCTGTTTCACTAGGCGAGAGTTGTAACCATTACACTATTAAGCTCCTCAAAATTATACTTATAAAGTAAAAAAGAGAGACTACGTGCATTTCAATACACCTTTTAAGGAGTTTTTTTTTACCACAATCACTGCATTTCAATCAATTTTATCATATACGAGTACCTCTAATAATATTTTATTATAATTATTATAAAGATTTAAATCCTCACCTTCTCTTCTCTTCGTTTTCCCCTCCCATCGTCTGTTGAAATATTCAACTATTAGAATTTAAAGTTTCCTACATTAGCCGCTTATTATTCTATTGATTTTTTATCAAACTCCGTGTTTAGAGGAATTATGTAATTGACTATTATTTTGTTATTTTTATACTTATGATTAAAAGGCTGTTTGATTTCTCGAATAAAATAAAATAGTATAACGTGAGATTTCGTAACATTAATTAAAAAATACTCACTTACACCCAAACTCATATAATCTATTAGTTTTTTGACTAAATACATAGTATGTGACTGATCCCTTACAACCAAACGGCTAGATTTTGTTATATTTCATATTTTTTCTTTAAATAGAGCACATCAATATTATTACTATTTTAAAACTACGCTAAATACTTGTGCTATAAAAATAGGACTAAATTGCTGGTCTGGAGTGAGGTTCGAACCAATGACCTTTGGATCACAAGGCGAGAGTCCTAACCACAAGGCCAACAAGCTACTCAAATTATACTCTACTTTGATAGGTACCGTCCATTTGACCGCATGTTTTGGATGCCTTTTGTTGTGAGTTGCATTGAATTAGCGGTTCTTGTCTCAGCTAATTGAGATTAATACGCGAGGCTACTTGGAGCCGTGGGCGCCAGGGGAAGGGATGTGCCCAGCGCCGCCCAGCGCGAAGGGTTTACCAATTTAGATACTTGATTTGCTGTTAGGCCCAGCGAAAATTATAGTGATCATATTATTGAGAGCCATTCTAAGAAAGAAATTATGAGTTTTGTAAAGTTCAAATGGATAATTATTCAAGACACTAGAAGGATTGTTTTCTAATTGAACATCTTGAAAGGTCAAACTTTTGAAAAAATAAATTCAAAAAGTTAGTGTCTTATAAGTTACCTTGCATGTCTTTGCGAACAAAATTTTCCATTTTTTTTTCAGTTAAAATACATTTTTTTATGATCACACAATTTTACTTGTTCATGTTGCTTTATGATATTTAAAACAAAATAGTTAAATCAATTACAAAAATATTCAGAAAAAAACCTTCAATGCAAAAAATATTTAGCAAGCGATTACCAGGATACGACCCCGGAAGTAGTTTCATTCCCGGGAACTGCGATACCGATTTCACTATCATTTAAGATTACGAAAAACTTAAGACTTACCTACATATGTATGTAGCCTTAAGTGATATATTTAGTATAACTTTTTCAAATAACTAGCACTACATCAATTCCATGTACTAGAATCTGATGCAATACGTGAATGATATGAACCTCAAAAAAACTTATAATCTGACTTATGCACGCGTATCAGAACTAAATATTTTTATAGAAAAAAAAAATATAGCTTCGTTTTCGTGAGTACTCACGTCAAGGGCGCTTCACACAAAACAACTTACTGGCTAAAAACATTTATTATTTACTATTACTTATTCACTAGATGACATGCAAAAAATGGAATTAACGTTTAAAATTATAATAGTTGGGAGTGTCAGAAAGAATTGAGTATTTTCGCGGAGTGCATATTAGGAGTGGGAAACATAGTGTTGCAACGGTCTGATTTTATAGGTTTTTAAATGATTTTCTAAACAAGTTCGTCTTTAGCTGTCAAAGCACATACTAATTAAATAAAATGGCTCATTTCTATATATATTGGAAAAAATGTAGAGTTTCCATATTTTTGTCAGTGCCTTAAAAATTTTAAGTACCTATATATCACCTTATTTTGAAAAAAATAACAATTTTGCTGATTGTTATCTGTCTAATTACTTAATTCATTTACACATATATTACAAAAAATATCTTCTTTATATTTAATATGGAAGCGACATAATTGTCAAACAAATTTTCATCATCACGCAAACCAGTCAAACAAATATACGCTTTTATATAAAATAAGTATAATGTTCTTTTAAAAGCTGTTACAAACCTTTTTGTTTCTCGTACGTCTTTTAATTTTTTTATCCACAGAATTAAACTATTAAATTAAAAACAAAAAATATCGACATACGACAGATGTCTTACATCTTTGAGTTTTGGGATTATGAAGACCATTATAAAAATCTTACTATTTTAAGAATAAGGCGGTTATTCTTTTAGGTAACATGCAGTTATGCAAAACAAAAATAGGTACATAAAATGTGTTGAAAACTTGTTAAAAATATTAGCAATTGACAAATCGTAATGAAGTTATTTTTAAAATTACTCCGGTTTGTTATTAAAAACGCAGTATATTAATTATGTACGATGTATTCAGTTTTGGGCACCCTGTATTTCGGTGATCTTAATGGCAGTCAGATGGATTCCGACGTTATTAATTTGTTTTCCATTGTTAACAATACACACACGAGGATTGTTTATAGAAGCGATTTAATGCTGTTAACAAAATGTTTAAATGCTGAATTAATTTAACAATGGCCGTGTTAATAGTCCGAAATGATACATCTGACTTAAAAAGGTTCCTTAATTGTCTGTGTAACGTTGTGCTTGAGGTATAACGAACACCGAATATTTTTGGCATTATAATGTTTTTATTATCCAAAAATTTTTTTTTTGCTGTGAGAAATGCATTATGAATATAAAAAAATTATCGCTCCCTACATTATGAATAAAAATCCAAATTAAAATTGTATGAGATAATAAGTATGGACGTAAATATTAAATGCAATATATTTAATAAAAAATAAAAAAAAATTGTTTTTTTTTACGTTATCGGCTTAAGCCTGTCACGGCGAGCTTTCGACTGGTACAGATCATAGATGTATTATAAATATAGACTAGGCACTAAAAAACAAATCTGACACATCTAGTCTCTGCTGTCTTCTATTACGTACTTAATGTATAGTCAGAAAGAGATAGAAAGTATTTTCATAACCACGTATAAGAAAGGACAATAAAGCATTATTTTGGAGAACGAATGCGTATGAAGTTGTAGCTAATTTAAAAAATCTAGCTAATTTTAATAATTTAAAAAATCCAACTTGAAGTATGTCTGTTTGTTGTATTAATCGTTGTAATGCTTCATCACATAATAAAGAAGAGGATAAAACCTTTCGTAGGTGAAGTTTATTTCAAAAATTTGTATTGGGAATTTGGGAATTTGGGAATTTTGGGAATTTAGATTTGGGAATTTGAAAAAAAATTGGGAATTTCTAACCGACTTCAGAGTACGGAGATTTCTGTATTTTCTACATTAGTAGCCTATGTTTTCTCTTTCTTTCTTACAGCGTAGTAACGAACTCCCGCGATGTGCGTCTATGTTCACAGTAATTCGTGTTATAGTTCTGTGTAGCGGATATTTTGGTTTGTAACTAGTCTATATTTATAGTACGTCTACGGTACAGACCCTGTATCCTGTAGAATGGACCGTAAAATGATGGACATTCTGCTGAAATAAAATAATGGTTGTCAATATGATAGTTAACATTCGAACCCGGATAAGTATAGAAAGAAAATAGGCACCTTTTATTACTTAATAAATAATACAATCTTATAAAAATGAACATATAGAAAATTACTGGTATTATGCACATAGCATATCCTGCCTTACACTGCATAAGTAGGGGTAGTGAATAAATAATAAGTAGGCAATACAGTCGAATCGAATACGTCACACCATACGGTTCGCCGGTGGCAATATTTCAAACAGTAAGTAACTAATCGTTAAATATCTGCGATTTTTTCAAAAATAATGATCGTATATCGGAACATAAACTGTGTTATATCTATTTGAGTTAAAGTATAATTTTTTAACCAAATTAATTAAACAATTAGAAAGAAATACAGAAAAATCAAATCCAAGAAAAAATATTTGGCTGCTACCGGGATTCGAACCACGGATCTCCTCCTATCCGGGGCAGGCGCGTTATCCAATTACGCTATAGCTGCCTCTCGAGTAAGTCTCATTATATTAATTGATTAACATATATTAGCCACTTTTTATGGTACGATAAATCATCATCATCTTCATCCACTTGTCCTAGTAGGGTCGGGGGCCCAAAGACTTGACAAGGTGTTTCCATTTTCCCCTGTCAACCAGTCAACTATTCTAAAACCATTCCGTTTTCATACAAATTTTCCTGCTGTTTCTCCCAGCTTAATCTGGGTCGACCCACCAGCCGTCTTCCTTCGGGGGTTGCCAGGAGAATTTTTCTTGCTATTCGTTCCTCTGGCCTGGTTAAACTCGTATAATTCCATGTGCCAATTTTCAGCATCTCATGTTGCAATCTGCTAATTATTACATTGAAATATTGAAAAAAATATGCAAACTTTGATATTGCATAATCCCATAACCATCGATATTATTAGGTGATAGCTGCTCAAAATTTTCGACTCGTAATCAAGGCAAGAATATAGTCTTGCGGGTTATTAATGTTTTCCAAATAACCCTGTATACTCTTGGAGTGTCAAGTGGAACCATGAATCGCGCCGTTTATACTATGAACCCGATATCGTGGAGCTACTACATAGATTGTATATACTCTAAGGCTGGGCCGGATATGTACAAAAAATGTATCCACCAAGGTATTGCATCATCAACCCCAAGAGACGTGAACATGAAGACTTCGAAAAACATGAAGCGATGTGGTAGAGAAAGATCTAAGATAAATTTTGGTGTTACTGGCACCTGTGAAGCTAAATTACTTTGGCGAAAGGTCTTATTTGAAAAGGCAAAATATTTTTTTTTTTAGATGTGAGTTGCAATTATTTTTGGCCATGCTTGTTGTGTACAAAGCTTATAAAGTACCTCAATAGGAGTTCAGGTACTCGGTTCTAGCTACTATCAACTTTGTTGGAACGGGAGGAGTTTATCTGTGGAACTTGGAACTCCTTCGCATTGGCCATTGTGGAGAGGGAACCACGCGAAACCTCTCTCAGGAGTCGGACCTGAATTTACCTTCCTATATGTTCTTATAACGTTAGGCTTTTGTTTTATTAGTTATTTATTACTTTTAATGTCACTCGTGAGTCCTTATGACTTATCATGAGAGGTGGTAGTGGAGGCAAAAGACTCTCAGTGGATTATAACAAGAATCCGCAATGAGTATGTCAGAGGATCTTTCGAAGTGGCACCGATAGTTGAAAATCTGAAAGAAAGCAAAATGAGATGGAATGCGTAGAGATGAAGACTTCTCGATGAGAAAGGCACTGAACAATCCAACTAAACCTAGAGACAGAGGCAGATCCCCAGCAACATGGTGGACTAATATTGGGAGGGAGCTGGCAGCACAATATGTTCCCATTGTGATAACCCAGGACAGAAGATCCTGGCGCCTTCGTACAAGGAGGCTCGATCCTGGATGTACCGGGATAGAGGGGCAGGGAAAAGAAGAAGAAGATATCGGATTAGACACAGACTACAAAAATATAAAGAAATGAATTAACGGATATTTCTTGGTTTGCGTTTTGGTTTTACGTTTGGTTCCACAAGTTTGATGTATTTGAAAAAATTACTACAAGCTGGTAAATTTTGAAATTATAATAATAAGGTCAAACTGAAAAGGTCGAACTATTCATAAAAAATATAATATTTTAGTAAAGAAGTCGCGCTTTATTACAAAATGAAGTTTTAATTCTTAAAAGGGCTTGGTTTGTAATATTAAAAAAAACAACGTCAATTGTAAATAAGGAGGCCTTGTTTACTAAGGGATTTAATTATGAAAGAATAAATACTTTAACTGGATTATAAATGTGTCTCAAATATATCCGATGGGAGACATACTTCCACTATTCCCCAGTCTCTTATCTTACAACTATATATAATTTTACACTCTGTGGGAGGGGAATGTGCGAACCAGCCTTAGAATGCGGCTGACATTTCGGCCACGCGCACCTACCCTAAGACGATTTGTCAAACTTTGGGAGGCGACTGAAGCTAATTGGCCGTTTATCGAATGAGATCACGCCCTCTCTCCAAATTTGTTTGTGCGCAGATTAGTTCAACCGCATTTTTACAGTGGTCATATTGTACCTACTGGTTATTTTCAGACTCCTTTTAGTGTACGCCCAGCTTTTGCACTACGACATATTTGTTTTGTATTTTAATCTTGGACATTTTAAATTAAGATTTGTATAATTTATACATATTTTATTATATACGCGTTCACTCGCGTAACTAATGGTGCTTTTGCGGTTTTAAACATATTGTTAAACCGTTTACACAAGCGTCATAAAAATTAATTTCAATACCCAAAGACCCCCGGGATGTCGAGTGTGGGTAAGTGGACAGTTAAGGGGCCCATACACGATCGATTGCGGACAGATAAGACGCGGCGGGCAGGTACTGGCGTGGTGGAGGGAACATTACCCATTATTACAGAGATCGTCTCCCTCGATGTGTTGCCTGCTTACCGACATAACCACTTAGGTTCTTTACGGAGCGTGACTGCCTGCGCGGGACGCGGCGAGATTATTAAATTAATTAATCGTATCACTTCCAGCTGATGAAGCGCTTGCTTTGCTCAAAATAACCATATTGAAATGTAATAAAAGAGCGAAAATAACAAAAAGGTTTTTTTGGAAAAAAAATCAGCGAACCAGAGAATAAAATGTAATGTTTTCAGAATTTTTGAGTATGTTAGTGTACTGAATTTTATCTACAGAGGGAACACCCTTAATCAAAAATTATTATAGATGTAATATTATTAATATTTAAAGCATTAACTTTGTGGTTAGACATTATAACAGATTGTTAGTTAACTTTGTAAAAACCACTATCAGATTTTAGGTCTACCGGTTTCGAGATGTACCCGTCTCTTCGTCAGGACCAACACTACACCACTACATTCACAACACTACACTGTCTCATGGAAACGAAGCTGTTTGTATGGGAAAGTATCTAGTAAAATAGATATCTCATTACCAACAATGACATCTATGCTGGTTTATGAGAATGACAAATTTCAACTACAAAACTGTTGTGAAAGGTTACAGATATTTTTTAACATAACTTTTAAAATTTGTATTTTGAACAACATTTAATGAATCTTCTTGGGGTTCCTCTTTAAAATTCATTAAATATTATATTTACAGGCCCTCTTCGCCCAGTGGGCAAGTCACTAGCTTCTCATACCGAGGGTTCCGGGTTCAATTCCCGGTGAGGCACAGTAAAAATATGTGATTTACTCAAGCTTGGATGTTTTTGTGACATGTTTCGCTTGTGTAATTGGGCCTCATGACCTGTAGAAGCGTTTTAATAAAAAAATAAAATAAAATATAAGAAAGTATAGATTGAGCAATGGTGTAATACCTATACTATCTTTAGAATTCCTTAATATTTAAAAAACATAAATATTCAACAAAATAATGTTGAGTACCTTTACGATCATGTAGAGTGTCATCAGTATAAATTGGCGTGCTACGGAGGGCGTCCCTGTCGCGAAACAGAAGTTTCCAGGGTGTAAATTTATTACACAATACATAATATACATTGACATTGACAAATATATTTTATGATATCGAAATAGAAATTTGGTCGGGCAACACTAAAGAAACAAACTAGTAATGGCGGCCGCTCTATCTAGAGTCCTGTCAAAACGAGTCACCACCCCGGATTGTTTTAGATGTTTTGGTCATAATAATTCAGTGTATATTGGAAATCAAGATGTAACAGCTCCCGCGCAAATACGAGATTGAACTGAATGACAGATATGGCGAGGAGTTACCGCCGGCTGCGGGCGGGGCGGGTTTTAGTTCCAAAGTCGCCGCACGCCAATTTTGGTCAACCTCTTAAGAGTCAAATTTCTATAGATCGGTACTTCCTCCATGTGTTGTATTGGCAGTCTTCAATATTGACATAAATATAGTCGCCTCGTGCATGCGCTCCCAGGAGTCTTGGTCTTAGGGCCTTGTTGACCTCATGGCTGACCCTAGGATACCTCCAGGCAGACACAAGACACAACTCGTCTATCCACCTTAATGGTACTTTTTCAGTCAATTTTCGTTTTAAAGTTGTCGTTTTCTTTTACTCAAACCTTACCAGTGCAGCGAACAGCCTTGGTCTATCATTTCTTTGTTTACCGGGATCATAAAAGTACTAACTACAGCAGACTGGCCAAATATTTGCCTCAGGTGCCTCGCTGTTGTCCTTCTTCAAAGGCCCCGATTACCAGCAATGTTTCCCTGCATTATGAAATACATGTTCTGATACATATCTGGAGATCTCATTCTCTCATGTTCAAGTTTTCAGATTTTTATTGTTTTGAAGTTGTGTGCCCAGTCTTACACCTACTTTTACACCCAATGTGGCCAGAAAATGTAAGAATCTTTTGTTTGGTACCTTGGATGGAGCTTCTGTTAAGAATGTTCTTAGGTTTTCACGGCCACTCAGAATCTTCTGGTTTGTGTCTTCTGAGCACTAGAAATCTACAAGCACCCGATAAATATTAATAGAGATGATGGTCTCAAATTAAAAACATCATGGTATCCGGCGCTTCAAATACAATCTCGTCGCAGATTCCGCAAAGATAGTGGTCAGACAAGTGATGAAACATAAACACTACACAAGACAACACATGACTCCGACACGGTATTTCCACGTAACACATAAACACAGAAACACCAAGCTTTCGACGCGCTATTTGCTAGCCAATACTTAACACAACACTGACAACGTTCTCACCCTGCTTTCGACACGGTATTGCAAGCCGTTACTTAACCACAACAACAACACTCACAACAACTCACGACATATGTGAGGCCTCTCCTCGAATATGCCTCTCAGATCTGGAATCCATATTTTGCTAAAGATATAGTTTTACTGGGAAATGTTCAGAGACGAGCCACAAAATTGCCCTTGGGTCTTAAAAACCTGGAATATGCGGAAAGGCTGAGAGTATTGAAACTGCCCATTCTTCAGGAGCGACGAGCAAGAGGTGACCTCATCGAGACATTCAAGATTCTATCGGGCTACTACAATATTTCTAATATGACAGATATGTTTGTATTTAACACTAATGTGGGCCTTCGAGGACATCATCTGAAGTTGAACAAGTCTCGTTTCTCGTGTAACCCAAGAAAGCATGCATTAAGCAATAGAGTGGTCAATATGTGGAACAGTTTGCCTGAAGGAGTTTGTCTGCAGCCAGTGTCAGTCAGTTTAAGAATAGGCTGGATATTCAAATGAGAGACAGTGATATGGGCCTATCAGCTTAAGCTGCCTGCCCATTATCAATAATAATAATAATAATAATAACAACACATCAGCCCTGATGATGGACCCTGCAATGGAATCCGAAACGTCGGCCAGAAAGGTCGTAAAAACACGGCATAATACCCCGGAAGTCACAAACCAGAAGGAGCTTCTGTTGTTGAATTTGATGGACAATTGAGGCACTGATGAGTCATGAGTTCAGCAGTATATTTCGAAGGCGTCTATTTTATGTTGGTGACTATCATGGACTCTGCTGCACGCATGAAGTTAAAGATAGGAGTTCTGACCACCAAAGCTCCGACTGCTTGTTTTATAATGTAAATATCATAGCTTCAAAATGAATGTTCTTAAATTATATCCTTTGTCTTCCTTGCAGCTTTGTTATCCTTCAGTAATATACAGGGTGTAACACAGCTAGCCAACAACACCATGCATATAGATTTCTGGCTAAATTATGGGCTGAAAATTTTTAAGCAATGATGTCCTAATATAATAAAAATTATTTATTACGGCCTACCAGTGTTAATCTGAAAAGTTGTGCATCAAAATTATCGTCACGAGTCGTGGCTTTGGGAGACAAATGAAAACACGGGAAATTAATTAACCATCTAGTTACATTATTATTATCTCTTAGGATTCTTAGTAATGAAACATAGATAGGTTTCATATTTTTCAGGCAAATATAATTTGGTGAAGCAATTTTGTTTTCACGCTTTATTTTTTAGCCATAGATACGTAATATTGACGCAAATGTACAAATAATATTTTTAAATAATTTTCTCCGAAATTGATATTCATCTTTTCAGAAACAAGGATGTGTTATTTTTTCCTTTTTAGTTCGCTAATAATGATTTGAGCGCGGAGGCCTGATGCGTAATTAATGTCCTCTTTCTATAATCGCACATCGCATGCGCAATTAAAAATGCAATACATGACGAATGCACACCTTCATTATACCTGTCATGACAGACTAATGTTAGGCGGATTCCAAAGGTCGCTGAACACGAGGGGAGGGCCTACTTGAGATGTTTGTTGGCGACATCATTTGTGCTTGTTTGCGAATGACTTTTAATCAAGGTCTTTAACCAGTGTTTGCCGAAGGACCTGTCCATGAATTCATTATGCTACTGATACGTAGTGTTTTCAATCTTAACCTGAGGCTATAGGATAGCACCAACCCTCTAGTGCAGGCTGCGCTGTCATGAAGGTCTGGATCTTTCTAATCTGAAAATGGCAACGACTGCAGAGTAGGTAAAGACACGTATGACATAACATAATGTGAATTATAAATGTAATTATTACGGATTTTGTATTTTATGTATCGCTGCTTGTCATTTATTTTAATTTTATTTTATGTGGTACAAATACAAATCTTTCATATTTACATATCAAATTGATATTTTTTTAAATAATTTGTAGTCATGTTGACCTCATCAGTGAAGAGAAGCTCTCGAGTCTGATGAGGGAGCCTCAGTTCTTATTTTATATTTAGGTACGTATGCGAATCATTTAATAATTCGGTAATGAAAGGTAATTTGATAATGAAATGTTGAAGTATTTTGAAAAAAACTATGTTTAAATGATTGATGATGATAACGGCCTTCACCAAAATATTTCTCATTGAAGGACATAAATGCGCTCAGAACATTCTAATATGTTTATCAAAAATATCATAAAAAACATTTTGTTCAAAATTTTAATTATTTTCCTGATTATAAATAGATTTTTAAATAGGGGCCTTCATGATAGGTAGCGATATATTTTCTGAGTTATGTTTATAAAAACTTTATATGTAAGTACTATTTTCATTTCTACTTTTTTATCATTTTTTTTATTTGTGCTATTTTGTATCTAATATACCGCCGAATACAGTCATAACATTGAAGCATGAGTTGTAGGTAAACACATATTTTGGAAAAATTGCGAAACAAATATGTCTCGTAATATTCCTAACATAATAACCATGTTATAATTTTCTGTCGAATAAATTTGAAATTGTTTTTTTTTTCAAAATATATGACTACTAAAAAATATATTTTGATCAGGTAAAATTTTAGGCAGCATTACCTTCTGGACTAACTGAACATATGTAAATAGAAAGATATGTAATTTTTAAAAGAAATGTTGAACTTCCCTTTTTAAACTAGAATATCTCCAACTCAAAATTCTTATTTGTTTATATCATATTTATTTACACTAGCTACCCAAATTATCAATAATTCAAATTTCTTACACGAATACACTGCAAACAGACTGTTAGGGGAAGATCGAAAATATGGTAGATGGACAACGTCCGCCGGTTACGCCTTGAATCATAAATTTTTACAGAGAAATTTCAGATAACAGAAAAATAATTCAATTGCAAATATTAATTGCTTAAATAATCGTCAAATGATAAGATTTATGTATTCTTAATTAAATTTTTACAGAGAAATTTCAGATAACAGAAAAATTATTCAATTGCAAATATTAATTGCTTAAATAATCGTCAAATGATTAGATTTATGTATTCTTAATTACATTACGTAGATTTCGATAGAAATACCTTTCATTATAGTGTCCCAATGCAAGAAGTATACCGGAAGGGATTTTTTTTTGAATGGATGAAAGATTCGAAGATTTTAAACGAATAGATTCCAGATACTCGCAGATTATCCAGCATCATACTGACGCAGTGAAGGTGAAGTGACTATTTAGTGCAGATCTGTTCAACTTGTATAATCCGAGGGTCCATAAAGGTCCATCGAGGGCCGCACACAGAACACTGCGTACAATAAAGACATAATCAAATTTGTTCCAGGTGCCTACAATTTTTTGGTGTGTTATCGTGAGTCGTGTGTTTTAGATTATTTTACGCTTAAATCTAGGAATTTTAGTAGTAAACTTTATTTTAAAACGCAGAATTGATCTATCCTTGGGTCAGTGATAGTTTCGATAAAAAAAAATACGTCGGATGCGGGGCAATGTAAAATTGCCGTGTAACTTATTTTTAAAATATTTTTTATATTATTATTTATACGATACATAAGTAAATTTTACATAAAAGTTTCTAGTGTGATATGTACGTCTGGAGTAAATTGACACTTGTCGTAGTTTAGACTATATTTATATTGCAGCAGTTTCTGCTAGGTAAAATTCAAGAAAATTATCATAATCACAAATTTTCATAATCATTTTACCCTCGAATTACCTATAAGTCGTAGCATGTTTCATAATGTTGAACAAAGACTGCCCTCGACTTGTAGACCAGATCGACTTATAGACGAGTACGTACGATAAATAGTTAGACTATACACTGCGGAGCGAGTGAAAACATTGCTACTAAGTTGTTATGTTCATGAACGACTTATCCACGACACATGGCGTATTTTATAATGTCGGTCAAAAAACGGCTTTCGACTTATAGACGAGTACGTACTGTAAGAACTTAGTATACAACACGTTGCGGAGCGAGTGAAAACATTGCTTCTAAGTTGTTATGTTCATGTACGACATATCCACAGTCAATAGGGAATTTTATAATGTTGTTTAAAAACGGCTTTCGACCTATAGACGAGTACGTACCGTAAGAACTTAGTATAGACTACGTTGCGGAGTGAGTGAAAACATTGCTTCTAAGTTGTTTGATCGTGTACGACTTATCCACGTGACATGGCGTATTGCACAATGCAAAAAACAGCCCTCGACGTATAGGCGAGTACGTACGGTAAGAACCTAGTACCTATGGACTTTGAAAACATTGGTTTGTTTATGTACGACTTATTCACGAATAGAGAATTTTGTAATTTTAGTCAAAAATATCTCTTAAAAATAGGTGAGTATGTACGGTAAGAACTCAGCTTAGACTTTATGTTGCGGAGCAAGTGAAAACAATTGCATAGCTACGGCAGCACTCCTGGCGGGCCGTGTCTCGGACAGCCCTGGTGGGGCCATCAGCGAGCGGCGACTCTCGCTCCTAGCTTCCTGCTTCCTGCTTCCTCGCGCCGGCCGCTAATTCCCCGGCAGCTGAGTGATTGCATGATCAGCAGCAGTTGGCGCGGGCTCACGCACGCCGCCCGGGGCAGCCGCCACTGACCTAGTCAACTCGCATGCGCGTCTCGCACACGTGCCGTCACGCCACATCCCCGAAAGGGTAAGCGGCGGTGATGCAACACTGTCTCTTGCCGAGCTATAAATAGCCGGCTCGCGGTGGCAACAGTAGCCAGCACTTTCTCCACCTTTCGGAGTTGTGTTTTTAGTAAAATGTATGGGTGGGATGTAGAAAAGGGGGACAAGTGCAAAAAATGATCGTCACGAAATGATGGAAGCAGAAAGAATTGCACGTAATATGCGTACTAAATAAAAGCTTTAATTGTTTTCTATATTTTATTTGCCTCCCACAGCCACGATCCCATGATAGTATTGTCACGGACATGAATTTAATCACTCGTTTGTAGAAACCTTTATATTCGTCTTTCTAGAATATTCGTACGTCTGTGGTTGCACTTACTTACTATTCACTGAACACGAGCTTAACTGAGGCAGTTTTATGTAATTCGAGCTAATTTCACACTAGTCACTCGTATATTATGCGCGTATTAGAATATTCTCATTTATGAGTCTGAGATCACATTTATTCATTATTGAACGTTGAGTAGGTACTGTCGCAATGTGTTTTGCTGGCCACACCATCACCGCTGGTCGCTTGTTTTCTATGGAATCGCCGAACCGTCACATTAAATGTAGCGGTTATGTCGCCCTTTAAATAAGGAATGATATTTCGCGAGCTTTCAGGTATGATCAAGTGATTTCTAAACCTTTTAAGTAATTTCTAAAAGAGTGCTGTAATATCCTTGATAACTCGTGAATATTTGCGAGTCTCGTGACAATATTTTTATTATAATTAATAATTAATGGACAAACATGATATATACGCAAAAGTATTATTGAACATTAATTTTTTTCTTCTTTTATCTAGATTTTTTATTTCCACCCGCTTTAAAATTAATTTTATGTTAAATATGAATTTGCTTGTTTGTAAAAATAAAACGTGCGAACAATTATTTTTTACAGTGATTACTTTATTATTAGACTTTATTAACCTTGAAGCCCTCGCGCTTTTGTGCTAGTGTAGCTGTTTTTAATATACTCTCCTCAATTGACAATTTAATTTACATATTTCTAAATTTGAAGCCGTTAATTCGTGGTGGAATTCCATGACAATGATTTCATTAAAATACTTTTTAAATTTTTTCCATTATTTGTTATTTTTGACCGTACTGATTTCATTTAGCCTATCACGGCTGTCTTTAAACTGATACATTGCATAAGGGTATTAAAAATGAGTCTATAATATAATGTTTATATAGTAAATATGCATTACTAACTCTGTACTAAACAATTGTAAAATCCCTAGCTTGGGAGAGTAATATGCCAGTCTGAAGATGGACAGGGTAATAAATGAAGTATTTGCTTTTCTAAAGTTCACAATGCTGGTTTACCAAGAATGAAATTCATGCAATGTGATGTAAACAATCTATTTCAAAATATTAAATTACTGATAAAAAAATACTTGTAATATCAATTTAACTAAAATCACTTCTAAAGAATATTTTTATATGAAAGTATGTTCTAAGAACATAGTTACTTGATTTTGTCCCCAGAAGGATGATTAATTAATTGAGAATAAATTATAATAAGTCTCACAGAGACGAAGCTAATTTATATATGAGAAAAGTGGATGGAAGTCTCGGGAAGTGTTGGGCCGATATGGAAGCTATTGTTCATAACTTGTTTCGAATGTTAGTTGTATTTTTACTACCCATGAGTACCGTGAACACCCAAAAAGTCTTCCATACCTACTTTCCCGCATGAAAAAAAATCGTTTCCTCTCTATGAGACGTCTATAATATATCTTGATTAATGATGTCCCCTGGAGATAAAATCCAGTATTGTGATCATGAAAATTTTGAAAATACTCAAAATATTCTGAATATTTTATCAGCCATGTCCTCACATTGTTTAAGCTCTGGAAAATATAAAATAAAATATTGCTATTTTATAATTTTTGTAATCACTACCTTCAAATTGTATTTTAAATCATGCATTTTCTGCAGAAAGGTTTTTTATAGCGTTTTGATACATTTAAATTCATATTTTATTATTTTTTCGCGTAACCTAAAAAGATTAAAATGTGTAATAAAATAGTAACACACATAACTCATATCTATTTTTTTTTGTAAACGTAGTCAGCAAACAAGATTTACCTGTATAGATTTATAATCAGGTAATAAGATCAACATTAATATTTTATAAATGTGCTTGAATGATATAAATAAATTGATTGGTAATTAATTGCTTTTAGATTCCGGAATAACCAGAATGCTGGCTTTCCTATTGAGACACCCTTTTTAGTCTAGCCGGTCCGATCTCCAGTAAGATTGGAAGCACTCAGACATTTGGCAAACGTAGTAACAGAAGTGTTCTGATATCGGTTTATTAAATATTATTTCACAGTATGCCATGAAACACATAAATATCAAAAATCGTAAAAAAAACATAAACATATTTAATGCTTTATTCATTTGATTAATGCGTATTTTTTTCCTAAAAATTGATTTACAAATTTCATAATTCGCAAAAGGCGCATTTTATTTAAAAATACATCTATTAAATCGTAGATACTATTTTTCTTTAAACGTGCGCAAAATTTGAACAAAATCGGCTTATGTATTTTGGTGTATTTTAACGTGTTTTTACGATCTTTCTGGCTGTAGTTTCGGATCCCATTGTAGAGTCTATCATCATCATCAGGCCTGATGTGTTGTGCCAGAAAGGTCGTAAAAACACGGCAAAATATCCCAGAAGACAAAAACCAGAAGATTCTGAGTGGCCGTCAAAACCTAAGAACATTTCTTAATATCAGTTTGATAATTTTTGAGATAGTTTTCCCACCAGTCAAGGGAGTTTCGTGAAAAACGCAAAAGAATTATGACATTCGTTTAAAATTTCACCTACCATGTTAGATTCAAATTGCTATAACATAAATTGAATGAATGATATTCTAAATTATTTGTAGAACTTCAAGTTATTTCGAAAATGTCAATTTGTTGTAACTCCTTAAGGATTTTGCTAGCATTATGAACATTTTTAAAGAATATTTTAGTGATTTTTCCTCAAGGCAATTAAGTGCATTTTTTACGCGATTTTTAGCACAGCTGTTGATATCAGGCGGTAAAGTGATTTATTTTTCCACTTCGTGGATTTTTAGCCAGCCAACAACACCACAAAGTCACCAAACACAGCGACGTGTTCCGCAAACAATGAATGAAATGAAACATCACGGACACCGGCTGGCGGGTAAACAAACACTCGATTTGGCGTGTAACACGTTAAGTCCCGCGCCCGCGCCGTTGGCCAAGTGACGTTTCGCGAAGTCACTTTAGCACGCTTCTGATGAGCTGCGTGCCGACGTGCCTGCGTGACTGAAGAGGTTATTTCACGCACGCCAAAACCGACAACACACTGCCCTAAATCACTATTCGTTGTATACCTCGCTGATGCAATCTTTCTTCGGGCTGATCATGAATTTCCGCTTCTACGTGTTTTCGTCACTTCTGAATGTCACTAAACCATTTCTGGATCGGTTTCATCACGCTGCGCTTCTGAATCCGTCAATATTTCTAAGTGAGTAGGTACAAAACGAACGATATTATCAGTATGAAATGAAATGAAATTTTACTATCTATGTCTATGTTATTTTATTCCAATAACTATAAGTTAACTATGCTTTGTTATGACTCATCTCAGTCTTTTTATCATCTGTCTTCTTCTTTTATATGGAGCCAATGGTAGTGCAAACGAGAAAGAAATATATATTTTTGCATGAGTCATAAAAAACCTCTCCTAAACCACCAGGTTTAGGAGAGGTTTATCGCTTAAATTATAAGAAAATTAAATTAAATTGTAATGTTGGATATTCCTATTCAACTAGCTTACGCATATGTAGTCGAGGGTCTGATTTGTTATTGTTAAAAAACTTATTTGTTAGAAAACACTAACTTAGCTTCATATGTCGGGTGGATGTTTTATTTTTTAGAAATAAGAACGAATTATTAATAGCCAGCTTTAATAGGTGGCTTTGCCCTAGTTCATTGAACCTACGCTCCCTTATATTTCGATGAAAAATATCGAAAAAGCAGTAGAAATCAACGCTCTTTTTTCAATATTTTTTCTTGTTGAATAATTGGGCATCTCATTTTTTTGATAGTCAATTTAATAATTCAAAGCTTTATAAATCATAATAGATGTGATTTTGCGAGCTGAAAAGCGTTTTTAAGTGAGAAATTTCAGCACGGTATCACGATGCTATGACGCACCGTTAGAGTTTAATATCATCGGCTTTCTAATTAAGACTTACTTAAAATACTGTAATTAAGGTTTTGTTGATCTTTTCACTACCTTACAATGACTTTAAAACCTAGTCGTTAGATTTGCTGTCAGAAATTCCAGGATACATTGTCCCATTTTCATAGCACAAACCTTAAGCTTAGTTTGATAACAGTTAAAATATTAGTGTGGTGGGGGGCTTACATTGAGTATATTGAAGCATGACTTTTACGTAATCATGGGTATATTTTGAAAAAAAATCATGTTTAAATTCATAGTATTTATCAGGGGCGTGCAGTGGGAACAAGAAGCAAGACTTTTTCCTAAATATATATTTTAAAAAGTAATAATAAAAGAAAAGTAAAATCGAAATAAGAAATATATTATATATTGTATCAAATAATTAATACGTTATTCAGATTTTAATATTTTAGAATATTCTGTCAGATAAATATTTAATTTTGATTTTTTTTTTTGAAATATATGTTTAAATAAAAGTCATGCTCCATGTTCTCACTGCACGCCCCCGGTATTTATGGGTTATATTGTCCATTATGTCTCTATAAATATGTTACGGGTTATGTTAATTATAGTTCTTTTTATTCTGTCTCTATAAATATTCTCGATTCGTTTCCAAAATAAATTTTTACGTAAAAATCAGGCTTCGCTTCACGCGTCTGATCGTGACGTATATTCCATGTACGCATCTCTATTTAACGAGAAAAAAAAATGGATGACGAACTGTATAAACAAACCGGCACAAACCTTGAGACAGACCTTCGCGCGACACGACACCTCTCGGGCTGCGGATCGAGTACACGGCGGTGCACTGAAAACGCGAGTCTCCGTGTTACCAATTTCGAGCGGAGATATCAGGCGTCACGTGAGGCGGGGTACCGAGAATCCACCTTACGCAGACGTCGAATCCTCGCCGCTCGCGTGCGCCGCGGCCACTAGCCGGCGGCATGCGAGCCCTGGAGCGGCCGTGACGTCACGCCGCGTCACCGCCGACTTGTGGAGCGGAAGGCCGCGAGCACTGCCGGCCTGCTTTATTCAGCTCTTGCACGTGCTCCGAAAAAATCCGACCTGTGGGACGCAGGCGGCGAACCTTTCAGAGCGGATGCGCAAAATAACATTAAGGCGTACCTTAACCTTTAGTAAGTGTTGACTCTGAATTCGGTCCTTAGAGACGAAGACAGCTTCGACATCGACTTGCCTGCTTCATTACTTGTAAACTAAGAGCCGGCCATCGCCAGACTTACTTTATCGTATCAAACCTGAAATGTTTTCTGTACGTGCACACTATAGGAGGAAACAAGGTTTTAATATTATGACATTTGAGGTCGGGGGATTTTGGCAGATAACCGATAATACGGGTACAAAAGTAAGAGCCTGTCCAGATGAGGCGTTTTACGCGCGAGTGCACTCGCGCGTTCTCGGGATACTGGAACTACATACATCACGTCCAGATGCTGACGCACGTTTGCTCACTCGCGCGTAAAACGCGAGAGACTCTCGGCACGCGCGTTTTTCTCGAGCGCCGCGCGTGTTGTCGGGCGGCATTGTTGCGTCCAGAACTACGCGCGAGTCCGTGGTAGAGATGCGCACAATCACTATTTTATCAGATCAGGGAGTTATAACTCTTTTCACTCAAAAGATTTAAATCATTCTTATGTGTCTTTAAATACAAATGCAGATCGAAAGATCACCATTTCACATTTTTAAATCTATAAATCGCACTTGCTCTGAATGAATTACATAGAAATTGAGTTATTTGATTTACATGATACGATTACAGAATATAGTTCGAGCAGTTTCTACAGTTGTCGGCCAATTAAACGATACTCCAGATTTTCATTTACAGGGTTAGGACATTCAACGTAGATACAAAAGACTAGATTTTTTTTATTTTATCCACTCATAATTATTATTAATTACACCTACATGTTTCGGAAAAATCCTTTCCTTCATCACTGTCTGAACTTCAAGTCCCTCCCAGCGTAGGAAACGCGTTATACTGGATGCAATATAAATTTGAAAACGCGCGCGTGGTCTCGCTCGTAAAAAGCGGCATATGGACCCAACATAAATTGGAACGCGCGAGTGGCCCATCTAGACAGGCTCTAAAATGGCTAAAATTTTTGGGTTCTGTCGACTGCCGAAAAAAAGGTCCTCCGTGGGGACCTCTCCCATTTCATCTGTAATCATCAGAATAAAAAAACAAAAAAATTATCAAAACTGTCACTATAATTTAGTCTTCGACGTAGGGGTTTTTGATTTGAAAATATCGATTTTTGACAATTTAAAATAGCATTTTTTAGGAAAAAATTCGGGTTTATTTTACCGATAAAAAATACTAAGTCACTTAAAAAAATCCTACGACAAAGACTAGATAATTATGTATTAAATAACTACTAAAAATTTCAAGTTAATCGGTTCAGTGGTTGCCGATATATTTTGGTCACCGATTTTTAAAACACGGGTTCGAGTAAAACGTGTTTGAAAATTGAGTAATAAATAAATCGCGAAGTTTTTCAACTAATATAAAATCATCGATGCCAGGTCCATAATATAAGTCCTCCGCCATGATTTGAATTCTCATGTCATCGAGCACTCTTCACAAATATAATAAAAATATATCTAAAGTTTCTATTATGAAAGAGCCCTGCTGGCAGCTACCTGCATGTAGCGAGGCCCCGTGTTGCGCGGCGCGTAATCAACAAAGGGATGCCACTATTATCAGCTTTAACTTTGTTATTTTTTTTAATTTTTGTTTGAAATTTTCATCAGACATTTCTAAGACCTCAAGCTTATAGAAAATGCAAAAATTTAAAAATCGATTTTTCCGAAATATCTTGGTAGGTATTCCCCCTTAAAACAGAGGGTATTTTTGGCATTTGTATACATATAAAAATGAAAAAAATCCTTGTTTCGCTTTATAGTGATTTTCACTACAATCGCAATAGTCAAGGTCTTAATATATTTGCGATTTACTGTATGTGTATACATTGATATTTTTTAACTTGCTTCAAATTTATGCTTTGGTGGGTTTTTATAAACTGTAAGTCCAAATTAGCTCTGATAAAAGAATCGAGAATCGATATCTTCAAAAGTATTGCACAAAAGGACCACTCTTAACTTGGGGCCCAAAGCACCATACAGACTGCATTTACGCCACTGTTTATTAGCTGGTGAGGTTTAGAAGCGTAGGTTGAGAAGCATAGCTTGATAAGATTATGCTTACATTTATACGAAACGGTTATTCTTGCGTATTGTCTGTAATTGCATTAATTTATTAAAGTCGTACGTTATGTGCTTTGGTTTTTTCGCGGAAGTAATTCAATAATCCTCCTCTCAGAGTCCGTATATCGCGGTCTGATGCTATTACCGCAAATCCAATTAATCGTTTGTAAATTGCATTAACTGCATTTGTGAAACAGTAGCAAAAAGAGAAATTCTTAATTCCTTCCGTCTGTCCGATACATCCGAGGATTATTGCGCCGAGGTTCTGTTATTTTAATGCGGTAAGAGAATAAGCTGCATAATTCAACAGCTATGCAGTGTGAGGCCTGACAGTCGTATTCCACGTATTTTCAATTAGTAGTTAGGTGAACTAACTACGACTTTGGGTAGTTAGGTGAATCGTTATTTTACAGCTTTTAGTAGATCTATCAACACATTGTCACTTCATCATCAACTCACTTTCCTCTAGATCTCAAGACTCTCAGCTCAAGGCTTTAGATCTTCCCATAAATTATCAATTCATCTCATTCTACGTCAGCCGACAGGTTGATGTTAATTTTGTAAATAATATGATTAACAGAACGTTCTGTATTTATTCGCTCTAGGTGTTTTTCTATCTTATCCTTTAAAATCTTATCACGCCATCGAAACTAGGATTGTAATCGAATATTTAATTATTATTTTTATTTAATGAGACACTAATATAATAATGGATACATGATACATAAAGAACAATACATTATTATTTAAAACTCAGCCCATTTTTCCAAGTGTCTTAGACCTGCTCTAGCATAAACATGCATATGTATATTTTAGAGTATCAATGTAATTCAAACATGTAAAAATATGTTAACTAAATCATCGATTAATGTAGTGTATGGATTCAGGTTAAGAGTTGTGAAGATTCTTATTAATTAGTCGATTTTTATTTATATTTATATATATATTTTTTTAATATTTATATAAACGTGAATACTCCAGGGCTCTCAGTGAGGATGAGAGATGAAATAGAGGTTATGAGATTGGCGGAGAATGTTTAATATTATGTTGTAGTGAATACAAAATCATCCTGTTGCGAGACCACAGGTACCACACAAAATAAATAGGCGAGGAGGATGGTTGTGTGGCCGACCAGGAACTGCGAGTGATGGAGCCTGAGGGCGTTAAGAGTAAATCTATGAACACGATGATATAATGCATTATTAGAGCTTCTCTTCTCACAATTATTTCGAAATTTATTATAATCATAAGAATTCATCACATCTTGATTATATTGTGGCGTAATAAAAATATTATGATAATCGTATACTTATTTTCTCGACTTTGCAAAAGTCAGTGATAGTGATTCCCCTTCATTCAGTACATTAAGCAATATTTCAGTAATCAGTTTTGATTGTTCTCTCGTGTAATTATAAGTTATCGATCGTGGCGAACGAATTAATGAAAGTACCTGGCAATCGTGTTAGCGCGGTTCATCTGCGAAACGGACTCGCGTACGCGCGATTGCAACTGTGTACGTTTCAGGCCAGAATTAAGTCGGCTGATAGGTCAGGTAATGAGCTACCGAGTATTAACTTAGCTAATTAACTATGCAGACCGATAAAGAACATTAAGTGGAGAGGTTAAATCACACTATCAACGGTGCAGTATTTTAGATAAGCCGGCGCATTCGAAGTACTGTAGAGACTTTGTGCGGACGAAAGAACTGTGTTCAGGGGTGGTAAAAACATTTAGCAGAAATTATTACATTTTTATGGATATATTTTTTTTAAATTTATTTAAATTCAATCTTTTCTCTGTTATCTTAAAAACATTAACGGCATTAGAAAATATATAAATATGAAAACATAAATTACAATTCACACATTTAAAAAAAAATTTAAACATGTTCATAATGACTTCGTGACAAAATTCTGATATTGCTGTGTTCACAAAAATAGCAGAATTTAAAATAATGATAAACGAACACGAAAACGCGTAGGTTTCGTTTTTACTCGATTTCAACGCATACTATGAGAACGAGAGTGACTTGTGTACGGCTAGGTGTACATGTCACAAAGATAATTCTATAGGCGTGGTTTCAGAAAATAATCCACTTTGGTCAACACTTCCATTGGCTTCGACGAACTTTCCGATTATCCGGTTCTACTATTGGCTTACTCCGCAGAAAACTGCGCAATGGCTGACAATGCAGTGCTGCAATACGCCTAACTAAAAGGATTACTCGCTGACATTTACACTCGCCTACATGAGAATGACTGCAGTGTTCGTAGTGAAACAAGTGCATTTAGAATGGATGCATTAATTTAGCTTGAAACGTGTCTTTGTAAAAAATGTAAAATTGGTGTGCAGTCTTTCGAAATTTTCAAATTTTGTATAATTTTTGTTCACTTGTTGATTTAAAAAACCGAACTTATGTGACTAAATAAAACAAGTATTTTTCGGCAATATACGCCGTTTGAAGGGAGTTCCCGAGCTTACAAGACCCTGAAAGGATTAGGGGATTGAAGGCTTTGCCCACCGCATTTGTGGGTAGTTCTAATCCACGCAGTGATATTGATACGCCCGCCGTTCGCGTGACTGGCTCGTGGGGTGGTAAATGGCATTACCCGAGCGGGGGTAATCGGTTAGAAATATTACAAAGCGACGGTGTTTTGGAACATTTCAAATAATTTAGTTGTTCGATTTCGTTCCCAGGGGGTACCGTTGAGTGGCTGTAATCGAATTATTTGTAATCGCCAATCTGACGTGCGTGATCTGGAATCGATTAGTCCGACGTGTTAATTATTTTGATTGAGTCGTCCTATTAAGGGAATTGTTCACTTATTTACCGTTTTTCATGGATTAGTAATGTTTTACTCAATATCGGAAAGCTGTACAGGGCTAACTGGCATTTTACTAGGGTTTTCTGGGAATCGGAATTCAAAATCGCACAAAATCGGAGTACAATTATTTTACTTTATTCTTCTTTTGAAAATATGCCGTCTACTGTCGTTGAATTTCAGATGTTTTATATAATATTGAACAAACAAATCTACACGAGAGTTTCGAAGCAGTTCCGATGTATATATATATATATATATATATATATATATATATATATATAATATATATATATAATATATATATATATATCTTTGACGTACAGTGAAAAAAAGATCTTTAATGAAATGCCAGAGGAAATAGGAAATTAAGAAAAAATATCCAAAAATAAAATATAAATTAAAAAATATGTGATGTGTAAATTTAAAACAGATTTTTAATAGTAATCATAATATTAATATGTATATTACGTGGAGATAATTTAGGAAACCTATTAACGTAAATTCTTATTTTCTCCATCACCATCAGAAAAATAACCTATCATAAAAAAATTATATTTAAAATTAATAATCATGTATACAGACGTCTCTTAGACACATAAAATAAATATGAGATGTCTGTTCACACATAATTATTGTAAAATATAATAGAATATAATAGAAAAAGAAAATAGAATAAATAAACGAAGAACAGAATTGTACAGCATACGATTATATATTGTATTATAGATTAAAGATAGATTGTAGATATGTATTGTTGATTATAGATTATAGATTGTATTATATTATAGCATAAATTAATGCAAATAAATATGTAAATTATTTTGGATTATATATATATATATATATATATATTAATGATAGATTGTAGAATATAAAACGAAAAATACTTGTAAATGAGAGATATCATGTAAACTAAAATAAGAAATAAAAAAAAAAGCTAGAAGAATAATAATGATTAATTAGTGCCTGTCACTGAAAACAATAACTTTACTTAATTAATAACAGACAATCCCAATCACGAAGACACAATTTGTTTCCATTAGTTGTAAAGTTAAACCATTTCGCAGTAATATGACAAACCACAACCACTTGACCCTTTGTTTCAATCCCTTACAAGAGTGTCGGTGACACTTTACTCTGACACATTTACCTGTGACCCAATAAACGTCGCAAAATGGTTCTGAAGCCGCAGTTACAAAATACTTGCTTAAATTGTAGTCAACATTAATTTTGCACGAAATTTTTGCAACAAAATTTCGAAAATTTTGACTGATTTATTATTTTGTACTATAATTTGTTGTTTATGAAAAATCTTAATTTCGTAAGTACAAATATAAATATAATAGGTAATAAATATTTTTTTTATAAATAAATAGATATTGTTGAAGTTAGATAGTTGTTGAAGTTGAATAGTATATTTTTGGTTCGGGAGTTTCGCCGTATATATTGTCACGTGTCGTGGCAGCGGGAGGAATTGATGGAAACGCTGGAAATTTATTACAGATTTATTAATTACTGATTAACTAATTATTTAATGTACAAAGTCACTAAACACTATTAAATTTAACGCTATTCTTTAAATTAAACTGTTTCGTAATTTATCATTCGTAAACAGACACTTCATTATCGCTTTAACACTTTATTCACTATTCACTAGAACATTCCATGTAGTTTACGCACGTATTATTCGCTTTGGTTTATTTCGCTACGTAAGAACTTTTCTAGATTATTCGTTGTCGAATTATCGCTCGGTTAGCCACCCTGGCATTCGCAGTCCGTGGCTGCCTTCGTTTTGTTTCGCTGTCAAGCACACCAAAACATCAACTACTCGCGCGCGAGCTGGCCCGTATTTATATCTGGCCAACCTTCTAGGCGATCTCAGTATTTAGGAGAATATTCCCTCGGCTCCCAGGCTTTTATAGATGTTTCTTGATGCTTCACGAAAGCGGTAGATTACTCTAGGCCGTTCTGGAGTCTTCGTTAGTGTTGTCACTTGACAGGAGAGCGTGATTCTTTTCAGCCTCGTTACATAATTTATTTATTTATTAAGGGTGCAATATAGTACATATACGCATACATTAATTGCTTAATTTAACATACGTATTTTTTCATTGTCCCATATTAGTATCATAATATTCTTAGTGTAGATTAAATAAGTAATTTACATTATTAATAATTATTAACAATAAACTTTTTGAATTCAATACATATTTTTAATACCAAATACCAAGAGTATCGTCGTATGATGAGGCAGATACTGGAAACTCGTCTCTCTACTAATTATTACGGTTTACTTTTACTTTGTCTCCTTATTATCACTCACTTTTGTTGTTAAAATAATCTTTATAATCATTGTCGTACCTGGTCGTCCTAAAATTTTGGGAGACATATGACTACCTTTTAATATTCTTTTCTTCATATATTTCTTCCTGTTGGATGACCAAATAAATAAATAAATTATTGTGTTAAGTGCTATGTAAAACACGTCAATTTTTCTGAAAATAGCAATATTGAGATGTCAAACCTTTATCCCAATCTTGACAGGTATGTACAATATTGTATTGCCGCCAATTTCGATGTTTTAAGTTTGACTGAATGAATTAATTCAATCAATCAGAAAGCTCTATCGCGTAAACAAACCGTAAGATATTCACAATTATGAATAATGAGCTTTCTAATTGATTGAATTCATTAATTTCAAACCTGTCAAACATAAAACGTCAAAAAACGGCCTCAGAATGTTTATAATATCTAAGATAAAGGAAATAGCAATATTGCTTAGTTCAGAATACGGATGACTGTCTGTTATTAAACGAGAAGAAGATCTCTAATAAATGTGATATGACTTTACAAGTCACTAAACATTGAAAAATAAAAATAAAATGAAGTTTTATTGATAAATACGGTTGTTACTGTAGCGAAAAGACGATTATTGTTGTGTAAAACAAAATGTTATATGAATATAACAGCGTGGAAAGTAGAAATATTGAAGCAGGGTAATTTTCGCTAATTTTCGAAAACTGTCTCCAGGTTTAAAAGTTATATTTTTATATTTAAAAGTTATATTATTTATGAGGTTTAAATGAATATTTTAAGAGCCTTAAACTCGTATTATAATTTCTCTAAAGAAAATCTCCGATAATCGTTTTTTTCCAAGGTTTTTATCATAAGGTATGAAACAGGTGGGCACGAAAGTACGTTGGTATGTATTCTGTTTGTATAGATTCATTTGTCGGTGTTGGTTAGGTGAATACATTGCCAACAATTTAAATTGGCTTTGCGTGATGATGAGATTTAACACATTCAGCGTAATTTCTTTGGTCATTAAGTAATAAAATACACAATTACCTAAGGTTACATTGTTTACTCACGTTAAGGATATTTAGATTTCGGCAACTTTTTATTCTTGCGATTCGTGGTGAGGGGTGTGCCTTAAGATGTGAAAAATTTTATAGCGAATTCCTCTAATTGTTGAAGTGTGTTACAAAATTGGAAAGCGGATGTAAGCAAAATTCTCTATAATTTTTCTATTGTGTGTGCGGACTATAAACTCATCTGAGCAGTAAATTTTATACAAAAAATATGTGTGCTTAATATGTATCAATAAAAAATGGTGCATATTGAGAATGGTGAGGATGCTTCTTAATAAGGTGATGTACAAGGTAGAAATTGTTATAACAGAATAGAAATTAATACAAATATTATATTGAAGAACAAATTCTTATGTGAAGTTGCAATTTTTTCAGAACAAAATTCTGTGAAATTTAAAACCAAATTAATTAATCAATTAGAAAGACATACAGAGAAATCAAATCCACGAGAAAATATTTGGCTGCTACCGGGATTCGAACCACGGACCTTCTCCTTTCCGGGGCAGGTACGTTATCCAATTACGCTATACTGCCCTTCCAAGCTAAAAGGCAGTAACTAACAAAAAATTCAAAAACTAGTTATGAATGCCATCTGGTCAATAATTTTATTTATTATCTAAATATCTTACTCAAAAAGCATTATTATTAAAAATAACTAGAAAAAACTGATAAGAAAAAAATGGACAACTACAAAAACAACACTCAAATCTTAGCAAATAAGCAGTAAATATCATTTTCTTAGCTAAATGGCAGTAAATGCAGATATTTCTCTGTAGTTGAAATTCAATAATTTTATGTCTCTTTTAGGTATTATCTTATTTTTGAAGTAATTTTACATTGAAATATTTGAAAAAAATAATAAAAAAATTAAAAATACGGCGAAAAAACACAAAAAACCTAAAACTTCAATTATCTCAAAACTTTGCAATATGTAGTTACTGCCTTCTTCCTTGGAAGGGCAGTATAGCGGCCTTGTGTATTTCGACCTTATCTGTAAGTCTAATTTATTAATTGATTAACATTTATTATTCATTTTTTAGAGCAATCCACTTTTTCTGATACAGTAGGCACAAATTACTTGCCTGCCGCTAAAGGACGCCAAATTTAACCGTTTAACTCATTTTTCTCTTTGGAGATATTTGATACAACATACATATATAAATTAATCCCGGTAGCAGCCAAATATTTTTTCGCAGATTTGATTTTTCTGTATGTCTTTCTAATTGATTAATTAAATTGGATTTATGTTAATACAAATTCAAGACATTTAAGACAGACATTGCCTTATTTGTAATTTTGTCAGCATGAGGAACGAATGACAATTTTAGATCAAAGCCATCACCCAAATGTTTTATAGTGGAAATTTTTTATCAGGTTTCAGTCATTAATATTGTATGAAAAAGTATCTGATGTTTATGTCATGTTATATCAAACGATCTCTCCAATTTTTATATTAGGTCCTTACATATGAAATTGGCGTTTAGTATGGGAGGAACATAAAGCCGATTTTTTTTTATTATAATATATTTATTTAATCAAAGTATGTACCATTGCTATCTATGCACTTTTGCCATCTCATAGGTAGTTCATCGATCTCTTTACTAAAAAAACCATTCGGACGGGAATCAATAAAATCTTTGAAGGCGGTTTGGACTGCCCCATCGGAGTTGAATTTTTTCCTTTGCAAGAAGTTATCCAAATTTCGAAAAAAATGGTAATCTGTTGGGGCAAGGTCCGGAGAGTACGGTGGATGTCTTAGACATTCCAATTGAAGCTCCTCTAATTTGGTAGCCGTCTGTTGTGCAGTGTGTGGTCTAGCGTTATCATGAAGCAGCAGTGGCCTAGAGCGATTAATCAGCCTCGGTTGTTTAGCAGCTAGCTTTTCCATCATGGTTTGCAGTTGCTGACAATAGACATCTGCCGTAATCGTCTGGCCAGATTTAAGAAAGCTGTAGTGAACGACACCAGCACTAGTCCACCAACCGCTCACAAGTAACTTTTTTGGAGTCAATTTTCGCTTGGGGCATGGTTTGGCTGGTTCGGCAGGGTTCAGCCATTGCGATGAGCACTTCCGATTATCGTACAGGATCCACTTGTCATCACAGGTAATGATTCGATTTAAAATCCCTTCATTATTGTGCCGGTTGAGTAATGCAACGCAGCAGTCAACGCGCGTTTGTTGATTTGCTTCACTCAATTCGTGAGGTACCCACCTTTTAAGCTTTTTCACCTTACCAATTTGCTTCAAGTGGATTAAAACAGTTTTATCACTAACACCGCAGTCTGCAGCTAACTCGGATGTGGTTTGCGATGGATCCGCTTCCACAATAGCCTTCAATTCTTCATTATCAACTTTGGTCTTCGGCCGTCCATGGGGCTTGTTCTGCAGGTCGAAATTTCCAGAACGAAAACGTTGGAACCAAAAACGCACTGTGTTTTCTTTTGCGGCACCGTCGCCATACACATCATTAATCCTTCGAGCCGTTTCTGCAGCACTGGTGCCACGGTGGAACTCGTACTCGTAAATAACGCGATATTTCAAGTTTTTCATTTTGTAAACTGAGTAACGCAAAGAAAAAAACAATTGAGGAAAAAACAAATGAATTATAATTTTTAAAACACAAATACATGAGTAATAGCTGTATAAATTTGGATTTGGAATTCCTAACCAAAGAGAAGATATTTGAGATCAAATTTGCCAGTACGGCAAAACGCCAATTTCATATGTAAGGACCTAATATTATGTGCGCGGACTATAAACTTATCTGAATAGAAAATTATGCACAAAAATAATATTTGCATCAATTTTGGTGTTAATAATTCAGTTCATAAAATTCATAAATTATTATGCCACGTAAGAAAGTGATGACCCAAGAAGGAAGTAATTATCTATAATTTAATTGCATAAGATTCTTACCCAATATTGTTGGTTTATCCCAGTAGAGTCCATAGGTTGATCATTAATAAAACACATCAAAAAATTCACTATCCGGTTTTCCATTAAAATGTAAGGTTAACCTAAATCTGGTTTCAGTAATTTATTTCTTTTTGCGGGGATTGTGAACGTTTTTACTGAAGTAGTTTACTGATCGGTTCTCGGTGGAAAATTTCGAAGAACCGATCAGTAAACTACTTCTACTTACTTAATATTAACCACCTGCTACTTACATACTCAAATATAAATATTTTATATACTCGTAAAACTGTATTTGTTATTTCTGGTATTTTTAAACATACATAATTTATCAGAAAATTACAATTTTTTAAAACCAAGACTGTTTTTGGGTTTCTGAAATCGAATCCCAAAATTCTGGGATTGAATTTTTGGCTCAAAATTGGATTCGCTAGTCGTAGATCGCAAGTATGCTAGCGTTGTTATGCGTACGTACTTTTGATATGCATTTATGAAGTTAAATTATTTTTCCATTAAAATATATGTTTGCATAATTATCAACATTTATTCAAATGTTAGTTAGTTATTCAAATGGCGTGCACCTACCCACGCCCCCTGTTATATTAATAACACTCTTGGGAGTTATAATTCTTCAATATTTGTTAAAACATTTCTGTCTTTAGGCTCGTGTAACGTAAATTTAATTATTTTTAAAATTGCAGCATATTTTTGAAGCAACATATAATTTTTAACAAAGGTCACAAGGAAATTGCATACATTTAAATCAATTTCAAATAATTAAATAAATAAAAATAACTTTGTTATACACCACTTATATTTATTAAAAATCCAACCAGGTTTACTACCGTAGCTTCTTCAGGGATCTTAACTATTAAGCTCCCTGAAGAAGTAGTAGTGAAACCTGGTTGGATTTTTAATAAATATAAGTGGTGTATAACAAAGTTATTTTTATTTAATTAATTATAATGTCTCACCACCAAGTGTTTGCTTCCTTTGAAAATTTAATTTCAAATAGTTTCGATGATTTTAAAACCAAATTTATTAATCAATTAGAAAGACGCGGAAAAAAGCGGAAAAAAGCGGAAAAAACAAATAAAAAAAAATATATACTTTGGCTGGAAAAAATGTATTTTTTCATCGATTTGATATTTTTGCATGTCTTTCCGATTGATTAATAAATTTTGTTTTAAAATTTCACAGAACTTTGTTCTTGAAAAATTGTAACTTCACAATAAGAATGTGTTCTTTAATATAAAACTTTTGATGGTTTTTAAATTTCACGCATTGTTCAATTATCCGTGTATTGATAAAATAAATTAATGTGGTGAATATGTATGAAGTTAGAAAACTAAAAATATAATTTTTATGAAAGATATACCAGATTAAATAAAAAAAAATTGATTTATCCTGGCGTCATCTAGTGTATATTAATAATTACTCAAATATTTTTGGGATATATTGCATTATACATGACTTCATACACTTTATATAAGACTAATATTCTTAGTAATCTTTAACGGTAACCTTCACGAAATTTATATCACAGTTACCCGCCCTGGTTCATATATCTAGGATGAAGTAGTAGAGTGAACGTCTTTGACTTTGAAGGTAATGGTGTCTAGTTCAGTTCATAGAGATGATTTTTTAATTTGCTCTTCAAATGTTCTGTATCCTGTATCTTTTTCAATTCGATTGGAAGGTTGTTAAAAAATGTCATGCCCGAGAATCGTTGAAATTGGAACCCAAGAACTCTAGCTCATATAACTTGTTGATTTACAACACAACTCTGAATGTTATTTTCGACGTATTTTCTAATTTCTTTACCACAAAAAGTATATTCAGTAAACACGTCGTTGCCCTAATTATCATAAAATGTTTTTAATTATTCATTAATATCACACTAGGACTATCTATCTTTCATAATCAATAACGGCCTGTAAATAATCTGTTAAAAAAATTAGGTATATAGGTATGAATATCTTGAATGAATCTTCACCATTGGCCAATTAATTATTTTATTTCATATTTATACATGATCATACTATATTTATTCATGATTATACTATATTGATATACTAAATAAAGGTATAAATATGCGTGTTTAGGCTAGCTTTTGTGTGTCGGTGATGTAACGTAAGTCTACATGTCATAGAAAATATGAAATATTTACCTTATTTACGAAAACTAAAACGTTACATTTTTTGTAATCATCGAATAGACATTTTCACACCAAAATAACTAAATGAAACTGTTACGAATGTACGGATTTTTTAATTAAAAAATATTTATTCATTACTCTCGTATTTTCGGCCAGTGTGTAAAAGAGAGCAGAATGTTTCACATCGCTGTTAAATCGAGCAAGAAAGACCACGACAATACCACACATTTCAGGTAGGACAGAGATGGCGGTTGTTTGGGTTTTGGTGAAAGCGAAAACAATATCGAAAGAGTACAGTAGAGCCGCGTAACACGTGTTAGACAAAGACGGACTGCGGGCGAGAGACGCGACCTGGCGACCGCGTCGTTGAATTCAGTTTGTAATGATGCATCGGCGTGAGCGCACGCAAATTCGATATGCCATGATTTTGTGATAATTTACTAAAATGATGCAAATATGAATGTTTAACTTACATAATTATATAAAGGGACTTTTAAAAAGTCTTATCTGTATCGCATATATGTATATTTTATCACATATTAAAAACTATGCCGATTTTCAATCAGGTAACGCTGTGTTACACCACCGTTCCCGAAGGTATTTTTGAGCACAGTCTTTTAAGAGCTAGAGCAGGTCGAAGACACTGTAATTGGGATAACTTTGAGGCTGGGTTTTAAATGATTGTTTGTTGTTTTTTATGTGTCGTGTACCCATTATTCTGTTAACGTCTCATTATAAAAAAAAAACCAATAATGCCATTAACATTTATGTTTTATCTCTAGTTTGCAATATCTTTTTCAATCTTCACTTTCTTCAGTAATTTTTTAACAAACTTGGCTCTCCACTCTGTCCAGCTGAGTACTTCACTATACAGCAATATCCCCATTCATAATACTGAAAATTTCAGCTCCTCATTAAAAATGCAGTCGGCTAGACTGTGGAATCAGCAATGCACAGATATCACATAATCACAGACCATAACAATCTTCAAAAGCTGACTAAAGAAATTATATCTTTCCCAAAACCTAGCTTAACACTTACCCATGTCCTACTCGTCTCGTTATCATGGAGGTAGTTTTGCTATTGTAATATTGTATTCCGGAAACCTATTCCAACTGTTCCACTAAATTGTGTGGTTGGTTGGAAAAAATTGCCAACTGGCAATAAGCCCGCCATCGTACTAGTATGTAGGCAAAATGTAAAGAAATAAATAAATATATGCTTTTAAAATTAATTACTTGTTTTTCTTATATTGAAATACACAATTTAATGGCGTTTCTGTTGGCAAATACAGGTTTAACGACAATACCCTATGAAGAAAAATCTTCTGAATATAAACAACACGGACAAGAAATCTGTTATTGTTTGTTATATTGCAGAACCCGATTCGACTGCGCCGTGTGAACGGACCATAGTAATTGGCTGCAAATGCAATGGAGAATAATTATTTCCCTTGTGCATATAAATGCATTCAGATGCAGCATAATAATTACAGTGTACACAATTTTTCTAAATTATCTCTTAATTAATTGGTGCAAGAGAGATTCGAATCGTGAAATTAAACCAGCTTGTACCAAGTTAAATTTAGTACTACAGCAATTTCTATACATTTTTATTAGCGAATAATAATTTTACAGCATACTGATCTCGAACCATTATTACTCTAGAATGAATTTATTTGTGACTAGCTGTGCCCGCGCGTCTTTGCACGCGTAGATTTTTAGTATCTTTTAGTCATATTTTATTAGTTTGTGTATTAACCTTAACATATAGGTATATATCGTTCCGAATTTTTTTATAGAATTTTTTGGGTTCTACAACATTTGTACAGAAAGTAATTCATATATCTCTTACCGTTAAGGTAGCGTTCGTAAAAAACGCATCGCTCGACCATTTTTTCATCGACTTTAGTTGTAAAATACCTACCACGAAAAGTCCTTTTATTTTAGCGGGATAATACATAGCCTATGTTCACTCCGAAAATCCATTCTAAATATTGGTGAAAGAATTTTGAAATCGGATGAGTAGTTTCGGAGATTATCTTCTACATCCAAACTTACAAACTTTACCTCTTTATATATTTGTATAGATAAATATCATTAATTAGCTTAATAAAGACGAGTTTGCTCTATTTTACTGTAGCACAAAACGTACTCTGACATTTTGACCTTGGAACCCATTGTTTTGTACAGGTACGGTAGATTTAATATCTTGTTCTTTCTTTTAAATCGTCAGTTTGTAACAGGTTATCTTTTAACTGTTTCTAACTAATCAACCGTGAAATGTGTGTAGTCTGCAACATTAATTCCGCTTTTTATCATAATACATATGTATTATGTACATAATACATAATACATAAAACATAACAAAACGTATCACGTTTCTGCTTTCATATTATATGAATAGGTGTTAACATGAGTAATGTTTGTTTTTTTTTTAAAATTTTAATATGCGCCCCAAAAGTAAAACAAATCGGTAAAGGTTATATGTGGGGTATAAAAACAAAGGCATCTATATAAAAAAATGAATGGAGTCATCGAGAATTACTAATTTATAATTTATGTAGTTAATTTCGAATTTTATAGAAAATATAGCCTATTAATTTATATATAGGAAATATGATTTTGGAAGGGTTAGATACATAAAATTTCGAATTAAGTACATTTTAAATTAGTAATCATCGGTGACTGTATTCAAAACATTTTTTAAAATTTTTGGATAATGCTGCCTTTGCTTTAATACCCCCCATATAGAAACTTTTCTGTTCTACGAGATATTGTTACTGCCTTTACGTAACATTTATTATTTAATTTAATTACAGGCTTTAAAAATTTAATTTCAAGTAGACAAAAGTGAGCACTTTCGACGCCTTGTTATGAACGAATGATGAATTATTCGAGTTAACACCAGATGTTTTTTTATAGCAGAGGCATCAAAAAACTTGTAGAACTTTGGCAAGAAGTTGTAAATAATAAAGGAAGATACATTATGAACTAATTTGCTGTATTTTTATTACATCCTCTTGTCCCCTTCCTTTGGATAAAGCGGACAGAACTTATGCTAACACATGATAATCTGTATTCCTAAAATATTTATTTTTGTGTGATTTATTTTATAACTTTAATTTTTGAGTAGATACCGTAGCAGGTATTGAACTCTCCAAAATGTTCTTTACTTGCCTACTGTTTTTAATTATTTTAATTTTCGACCACGCGAATTTTCAAATATTTTAAAATGCCAAAAAATCAAGTTAAAAATTTGTGGGCACTGAAAATAATATATAGTCATCATGGTATCGAGATGTATTTGTTTTGTCTCTTTAAGTCAAATTTTTGTGAATTTGTATTTTGTAGTTTGTATTTGTATTTGTAAAAGTCCCGGGCGAGTACGCCCCTGCATTTCGAGGTGTCCCCGCTACTGTTTTCGATTAGCATATACCAGGAGAGCAGAAGATAGCGAGAGGATGGATGTTCCAGTAGCGGTCACGACGTTTGAAGGAATGCTTGTAACAACTGCTGTCGTTTATTTCGATATTCGTCTCATCGGGTTTTGTTTGAATCGTCCATTCACACGTTCTTGATGGTCGCGTTGTCTATTTTTTCTATGTTCATCAAAATCATTTATAATAAAATATAAAAATGTTTTTAAATTAGATTTTTGATGATTTGTGGTAATGCTGGCCGTTAAAGTATATTTGCACTATTGCACTATTTGTATTTTGATAAACGTACCCACCATCTAGATTAAAAAATGGACGCTAGTCCATTTTTTAGTATAGATAGTGGGCTCATATAGTGGTAATTGATAGTGGCAATTGTGGCCTCTTCGCGGCTATTGTTTTCGGCTACTTTAGTGCTTGGAATATTTGTAGGTTACTGTGGGCAGACACATTTTAGAAAATAATTTTGTAAGAGACTTGATTAGCATATTTTTATTGTTATTTAATTTTTTGAATGCTAAACTTTGTCATCTGATTATTTCTCCTCTGTACAATATAAAATTTTAAATATAATAAATGTTAAAAATTGATTTGTATTGTAATGATTTTTTAATTAATTTTTCTTTATTAATGCCATAATGTCCAGCAATTTATTGTATTTTGTATTTACACAAACATTTGAAACCTTAAATAAAAGCGTCAATAGGTAGCCAGCTCAGAAAACCAAACATCTTACATTAAATTATTACTAACTGTAACAGTCGTTAAAAATTTCGATCGTACGTTCCTTAGAGTATATACAATCCATGGACTGTATATACTCTAAGGTACGTTCTGTTGCTTCGCGTCATAATTTTGACGGCTGGCTCAGAGAATGCACGACTCCGCTTCCTCGCAATATTTCACAAATAACTCGTGACTGTTCTGCGAAAGTTGACTCGTGTTAATAGAAGAATCGATGCCCCGACTGGCTATTATTGACTCACGATACAGATACACAGTCAAGCCGAATAATTGGTGACAGGCGGGGTACTGTCTTGTTGCATAAGTGATTTTCTCGCTGCGAAAGTACATATGTGGGTGATTATGGCATTTATGCTAAGACCTTTTACGCTTCAAGTCCTTATATTAATAAAATACTCACGCATTCTTAAGAAAACATACGTTTGTAAGTATGTAAAAGAGGAGGATGGAGACTAAACTAAAAAAAAACTAAATAAATATTAAACTTAACAGGTTGTCTCATAAATCTAGCATTTTTAGTTAAAATATATCTGCAAAATAATTTTCGACACGTAAATTTTTTTAAGAGTGTTGGAATCCAGGTGTTTGCAAAATTTATTTGATTAATTTTAATTTTTAAGATTCTATTAATACTTTTCCTAATTTCTATTATAATATTTTTAGATTATCCAAATGAAAACCCCTTGCTATGTAAGATTTTGAAACGGGTATTTATATCGAAAGAGTGATAAGATTCTATTAGGTGGTTTGAAAATTCCGAAATTTTTTTATTGCTAACACATCTTAAATGCTTGTTGACTCTAGTTTCAACATTTATTTATGTTTTAAAGTTTTTTCTTGTTGATGATGGTCGTAAGCCCTATGAACACCCAAAATGACTTCCATACTTACATTTCCATGAAAATAGCTATAAATAGCATAAAGACATCTGTCATCATGATTAATGTTCTAGAGACATTTGAACATACTCAAAATATTCTGAATTATTTGATTTCTTATATCACAAATGAAAAAAGGAGAGTAAATACATCTTATGTAATGACGTTTCCAAAACAAACACAGTTTCGTATCTGATGAACACCAAACTACCTGATGCAGGAAAAGAACAGAGACACCATAGACTAACCCAATACATGTATTATTGCTCGCGAAAACCCACTCGTTGAAAGATTAAATCAGCTGTGAGAAATAGTAATAGCCGCTGCGGACCTGCCTTTTGGATTCGGTCAGAGGTGTGTTGTTTAAGGTTCATACATCCTCACCGTTATCAGCCTTAGGAATGCACACTGGTGTCTGTGGTCCCGTGTTTTGTCCATTAAACGCTCCCCAATATATCAGCCGGTGATATCACGGACTCCTAAATTACGCCGCCTTAATATATTCAAAGGTCTGTGATGTCTTCATTCGGTTCGGTTCAAGCCGCTGTGCACCTTTATCGAATTATCTTTTTATAGGATTGTGTTCATTCGGTTTGTGCTTTGTGGAATGCTCATTTTATGCCCTTTTCCCTCCTTTTTCTTCCAATACGTTCAAGATTAAAAAATGTTCAAACACATTAAAGATTAAGCTAATTGCTCTTCGCGTGTTTACTGGTAAACAATATTCAATAGAAGGTTAGCCCTTTAAATTGGGTATTGGCTATATTTTAGAATCGAATTGATTAGTAATTCTATTATATATAGATTAAACTGTCTTAAATTGACAAATGTTCGAAGACGAAATAATAATAAAGGTCTACGTGACATTTGATTCAATTATACAATGATAACAATCAAAATTAAAAAATGTTAATTTTTAAGTTTAAATTTTTTTTTAAATAAATGAGTGAATTTAAAATAACCGAGTTACTGAATATACTCTCAGAAAATTATTTAAAAAAGTAGCCGCTCAAATCAATGGATAAAAATATTGAATATGACCTTTCGCGAATAAACTACACAAATGTGCAATATGTGACTTCAGACAGTTATATAAAATCATGGTTACAAATACTGTACTTTTGCTTTATAGGGCAGAATTCGCAAAAAGGTCAATTTCATTATTTTGATTTGATTTGATTTGATTGGCTATTTTTTTTAAGAATTTGCGAGTGTGTTTTGTCGCATGGATCTTTTGTTTCATGTTTTTTTTCACTTGGGCCTTTTATCGTAAATTGATGAACGTCACCCAGAGGCTGTCATTTTGCGGTTTTCACGTAGTCTAGATTTTTAATTTTGATCATCCAGTTTCAATAAAAATGGTGGTTAGTTGTATCAGTTTAATTTTCTATATTAAAATATAAGCTAGAGATTAGAACGTTTCAAAATTGAGCATTATCTGTTTTTTGAAAACATTCCGGAATTACAAGTCAAGTACATACATTTTTAAAAACTACAATTGATAAAATATAATTTTAAAATGTGGCATCTTCTTTAGAATATAGAATCAGCAATATCCAATTCGTAAATTAACCAACTGTGGTGTTTTTAGACTGGCCACCCTGACCCAGGAGGGGAAGGGGGGTAGGCATATAAGGATGTGCGCGCACGGGCGCGCCCTCTTCTTATTCCCGTCCACGTATAAGGTCCCGGTAGCTAGATATACAATACAACAGAATAGTATACTATCAACTGTTCTTTCCTTAACAAACCCCGTATTCCCAAAGTAGGAATACAACACACCAACGTTTCAAATGGTGTTTCTCGCAATTGCAATCACCCTTTTGAAAACGGGAAAGATGCGCGTAACATGTATAATATATAAATTAGGGTTCGTAATTATTAGTTTGTTATTGACCTCATTATAAAGCCGTGTTCACACACCCTCAGTTGGAGGCGCAGGTAGGTACCCGAGTCGCTGAGCACTTATCCATTAGCGGGATCGCCAGCGCATAAATCAGGCGCGTTCACACCCGCACTCGCAGCGCGGCGACAAGCCTAAATTACTTCACCGATTTATTGTCCACGGAGAGGAATCCTCACTTCTCACTTTTTATATTTCACGTCTTCGTTTTGCCTCTCGCTACTACCACTTTTTTGTGTTACATTTATTATTTGCTCGCTTTTGCCGGTCTTGCGGCAAACATACAGGGCGATCATTTTTTTATTTATTTATTTAAAATTCAGGGTTTATTATTATTATTAAATACAGTGCCAAAATTTATTTATTTATTTATTTAAAATTCGTGGAAGACCAACAGCACAACAAAGAAGCATAGAAAACATTGATATAATATAGATGGCCAATTACACACATTTCCACACAATCTCCACATTTAGAAATATGTTAGTAATGATAAATATTTATGAATTAAAATGAGGCATAAAATAAAGAAAGAATAAAAAATTTAAACAAAAGAAAAAGAAACTTAATTATTAGCAGAAAAACATAGGCGTGTTAAAAATAATACAAAAAGAATGAACAAGAGAAAAAGAGACTTAATTATTAAGTAGGAAAAAAATTCTGCACTCAAAATTTTTCATAAAACTTAGGCATGTTAAGAATTATATAACAAGAAAGAATAAAAAATTTAAATAAAAGAAAAAGAGACTTGATTTTTAGCAGAAAAACATAGGCGTGTTGAAAATAATACAAAAAGAATTAACAGTATAACAATATAACGCAGTGCCTTCAAAACTGCACTTGTTTGCTGTAAACCGTTGTCAACGTTTTGTGCATTCATTTGGTTGGAGGTCATAGTTTTTTTAAATGCGTCAGAAGATAAATTATGTAGATATAGGGTTCTGCAGCCATAAATCTTAATAAATTACAATACATGCTGACCTTCATTCTGTTCTAAAAATAGAAATATTCTTATTTGGTGATTGTTATCCCAATACTCAAAAATAGAGAAACGTCAAGACAATCAAATGTCAATTCTATCATTATGACGACAATACTTGCCTCATTTAATATTTGAACTCTTTGTATGAATAAATTAGTAGATGTGTGTTAAACAATCACGATCAGATTCTACAACTATTGGAGGATGGCCGTGTTAAAAGCCTCAACAATCGTAGAGTGTGCACGAAAAATGTAGCCGAAGCAAAAGTAGTATCCCAAGATAGAATAAAATGGCGTTCTAACCAATCTGCCCACCCTTGCGGTAAAACGGCGTGATGGTTAGTTAGTGTGAAACAAACTGATTTCTACCAACTTTAAAAAACTATTCGAAGTTGTATTATATAATATTCATCAAAAACTTACAAATAAATAAATAAGGGTTTACAAATTTGACATACAAATTAAACGAAGTCACAGTTTGATAAATTAGAAATTTTGGAAATAAGAAAAAGTGTTAATAGTAAATGGAATATTATAAATAACCAGGTCCTTTTTACAGATAGTTATCATTTAAATCTGTTTTCATGTTAGTAGGATTTTCCATATACAATTTTTATAATTTGAGTGTCAATACTTCGATTGTTGAATTTAATTTGTTAGGGTAAAATTATATTCTGACGAAAGGGCCATGGGCCCTGAAACATTTTATTTTTTTATTTATTTATTTAATATTCATGGAAGACCAACAGCACAACAAAGAAGCATAGAAAACATTGATATAATATAGATGGCCAATTACAGGTCACAAACGTGTTGCAAACAAAGTTAATTTTTGTTAATTTAATGTCATCACAAAATTATTTTGCTCTTTTTGAAGAAAATATTTTTATTGTTTAAATTCCACTGTTGGAAACAACGGACGAGCCTGTCTTTTTTAGAACCTACAGACCTTAGTCTAGTAAAGGAGATAGTGAATATATTTTACATAACAACACTTTACACAATACACATATTTAAATAATGAAACGTAAAAGTATATAATTCTGTTCTCACTTTATACACTTAAATGAATAAATAAATTGACTTGTGCAGTTCATAATTTTCGTACGTGTAAAAATATCATGTACGTTCACATTTATTCGCAACTTGCATACGGCAATTAGGTATGTAAAATATCAAATTAAATTTGCCGAACGCGCGTTGTGGCGGAAATAATTGTGAAAATGAAACAAATTGAGAGTCCAGACAAAAGGCCTGATTTCCCGCCCAGATTTGTGACATCCTGTATCTGCGTATCTGATCACTTCACGGGTTCCCGCGCAAACTGCCTCCGCCAATGAGGATGCAGATAATTACCGCCATTTTTGGGATTGCCAGCGATATTAATCACACGGTGACATTCCGCGATATCCAGATGATCATTTGGTCTTCGCTGCGATTCATTTTGAGCGTTCACGTTTTACCTGAACGCGGCCGATAAATCTTTCTTCTTCATTTTTCATCTCGCTACTCGTTTTTACGGACAAAATGTTTTTATTTTTTAACAACTTTTAAACAGTCGCCATTTTGAACGCAAGTCAATGAAATTAGCAGAGATGTCTACTAATTTTCTGAAAAATTTGATTTAAATAAGATAGGAACTACGGGAGTTATCGTGTCCACAAAACTATTACTTATAGGTATTCCAAAAAATATTTGTATAGATTGATAATGAGTAGTTTAAGGGTCAATTTTTTCCTTATAATATACATTTTCATAATAACAAATATACCAACGCATTAAACTGCACAGCAGTTTGATGTGTTGGTAGCTCTCATTTAATATTTAATTTTATTTATTCGAAAAACCAACAGCTATCAAAAATTAAATAAATACAAAGAATGGTAAAAAGCCAATTATAGAAATTTACTGGTAGTAACAACATTTAATATTTGCATGGTAGGTATAAATAAATATAATATGTAATATGATATATTGATAGAACAATATATAGGCGATTTTAACATAATACTTATATTCTACTTGAAAAATACATTTTGGTAAGTGCATTAAGTTTGTTGCAAGTTCGCCATAACTATGAATTTGCCTTTTATTTATAGACACAAGATTATAAAAAAACAATATAATCATATTAACTTATGCTAAACATATTTAATTTTGACAATTGGCGACCCTCGTAGCCCAGTGGTTATAAGACTGGCATCTTACACCGAGAGTTTCGGGATCGATTCCAGGTGAGGTCACTATTAATCTATGTGATTTACTCAAGCCTGGGTATTTTGTGATGTGTTTCGCTTCTGTAATTGGGCCTCTTAGCCTGTTGATGCGAAAAAAAAACAATAGTAAAATCGTAAGTAATTTTTCACTCTATTCTTGTTCGTTTAGTAGGTTCGGAATTTTCGTTCAACTGCCATAAAAATTATTTGCATTTCTTATTACTAACATACCGTTTGTCTGTTGCCGAGTTTTATCATTATTTTTAATTATATTTTTTCATGTTTACTATTTTGACCATCATCGGAAGAATTGCATTGAAATTTCCCGTAAGTTGCGCCATTTTGTAGAAAGATACCTGTTACAACTGTAATTTCTGCCAAAATCTATCTAATTTGCATTTTTATGTACCTATTATAAAACCTTAAACATGATTATAATGGCTTTAGAAATAATGTTATAATGGAAAAGATATCTATGCTATTTTACTAATTTTAATTAGATTAGGTTACTCAAGAAGGTCAATTATGTTAATAAGGTTAAAATTCTACCTGATGGTAGACAATTGAAAAAGGAATAAAATTGCGTTCTATAAAACCTTTCTAATATCTCTTGGCTTTTCTAAAGTGGTCTATAAATTAAATTGGATTATTTTAGAAGGTCGACCATGTTAGAAGCCTCAAATCTATGACACTAAAATGATGATATTCAGGAAAAACTGTCAAATTAAAGTAGGTTTCTATCCTGGTCTTCTTTCAATCTCTACTAGTTCCTTCTTCCTACTGTCACCCGACCCTAAAATGGCGCACCAGTCAGGAGCGCAGTCAGTCTTATGTCGCTCTTCTCTGTACGTATTATGCACGTAACATTACGTTTTTTATTATTTTCTTACAAAGAAGTTTGGATTATACCGACCATCTCCGAGTCATGGCATCACCTTTAATGACTGGTCCATTACCGACCGCCCGAGGGGATCAAAATGTTCCTCGGCGATCGGGCGTCATCAGTCATGCGAGATTAGTACACTTTGAGCTTTGAAAGCTCTCCCAGTTCTTCTAATAATTAAGTCCGACTATGTGTAACATTGGTAGGTATAATTTATTATCGCTCTAGAGTTTGATTGCCCCCGACAATTATATTCTTTAACAGCGCCAAAGAGTAAATTTATTTATAATTGTCATAATCAGACGATTAATTCCGAACGGTGGACTGTTATTATGGGGGATTAAAAAAATTTAAGGTGAATACATTGTGAAGGCTGTTGTTTCACAAAAATAAAATCAAAGAAATTTTATGTATAATTAGAGAGGCGCTATTATCGGTAGAAACACTCGATGACCGAACCGATAAACTTGACCTTTGTGATAATAGTCACGTGGCTGTCTATGCTTTAGCCATCATGTTTTATTTTACTTTAAACTAATTGGACAATTGTTACAGTTTTGTATCGTTTAATATTTATATTTATTTATTTATCTTTATTATTTAGTTCTACACATAATGTTGTATGGGCTAATACACGATTTCACTTAAACATATTGTATTCCATCTATTTATTTAATTTTTTTTACAGTAAAATTTTTGCACTCCTGTTTAAACCTCCTTATATTCACCGTGTTTTGAATTTCCTTTGGCAGGCTATCGAAAATTTTTATATCATACAATTTTTGTGTCATACAATGTTTTTCTTTTTCTTTGGTAGTCTTATGTTGTCGCTTCCTCTTGTATTGTAAGAATGAAAATCCCTATTCATCTTCATCCTGTCATCAAAGTATTTGGGTACTAATCCGTGTTTAATTTTAAATATTTGCATCAATGCATTATACTATATTCTTTGATTTACTGATTCTAGTCCTAGGGCATTCAACATTCTTGTTATTTTAGTTCACCTATTACACTTCAATATTATGCGCATCGCTCTGTTTTGTGAAATTTGAAGATTCTTTAGCACTCCTTTGTTGTCTATAAATAAGATACTGGAACAATAATCTATGCGCGGAAGAATCATAGCATTGTATATTAATAAACTTGTATATATTTTTAGTTATATATCTTCTTATTCTTCCAAGGACACTTTTTTCTGATTTTCTTCGCAACATAAGTATTATTGAATATTTCGAGAATTCGTCGAATTTCAATTTCTAAAATCATGTCACATACCTATTTCAGAGATATTACGTAAAATATAATAAATATATTTACCATGCTGCGTTCTCAGAAAACCACATGGACACATTTCCATATTAAAAAAATCGCGCGCGCAATCCACGTGAATTTCCAGGAAATCTAGTGACCGTGTAAATGGAATATTTCATATAAGTTTCTGAAAATTACTGTAAAATTAGACGCCATATTGTTTGAGCCATATTTTTTGACAAGAAAAATAATTTAAAAAAAACAATGTTAAAGGAAAACACACGAGCAATTTAAAAAAATTGAGCGATTATTATGTGATGGCTTGAATTAATTCATTTTTTCCTTTTCTACAAGAAAAAATTTTTTCTGCATTTTTCAGTGTAAATCGTAAGAGATAGACATTTAAATTGATTTAAACTGTCGAAATAACTAGCTAAACATCTTGCAGTTTTGCCACATGGACAGACAGGATAGAACACCACACTCTTTTAGCATGGCGCACCACTTTTGCTTCGACCGCATTCAAATAATCCAAATCTTGAATGCAGCCGGATAGTAAAGCTTTTTTTTAAACATATTTTAACTATTAATTTTTTATGGTATTTATATTTATATATAGAGTAGCTTGTGTCTTGTGGTCTTGTGGTTAGGTTAGGTTAGGTTACACTGGCCTCGTGATTCAAAGGTCGCTGGTTCGAACCTCACTCCAGACTAGCAAGTTAGTCTTATTTCTATAGCAGAAGCGTTTGAAAATAGTAAGAATATTGATGTGACACGTATTCCGTGTTCGCATCTCTATTTTCTTTAAAAATAAATGTTTTTGTATTTTTTGTTTGCAACATTTTAAAATCTGTACGATAATTAAAATTAATTTGTACGAATAATTTTATTTTAACATTCTTTTGTCGGATAAAATATAAAATGTGTAGATAGATTAATATAATAAACAAACCTCGACGAAGTTTTCTAAATAAGAGAAGATGCGGAAAGATATTAAAAAAGGCTTGAATGACTCATTCGGCTGATATTTATTTACCTTTCCGAAACGAAATTCATTGACAAAGCGCGAACGTAAAATGCCAATCAACTTTAACATGCGACCCCGTCAGTCATATTTCATACGAATCGTTTTTTTCCCTCCGCATTCGTTTCATCCCCTTTCGCGCGTTAGGGGTAGCATCCCCCGAAGGAAATGTACACCGGCAGACACTGATCATCTGTGCGGGACACCATTGTGTCGGCACCAGGTGGTCGGACGGTACCGGCCCCAGGTATGTGAGTAATGGGAATCGAATGGAGTTGGCATTGCTTCATAAACAACTAATGCCTCTGTTTATTGCAGTTAATGCGCTGGATTCGCTGGTCTATTTACGCGGACTTTATACAAACAACCATATAAATTGTTATATTCTTGCTGATGCATTCAAACTTAATAATATTATATTATTTTGGGTACCTTCAATTATATATGGGAAAACTTATTTTGTTTCTTTAGATGTAAACTATGTGCGAGTAATTTAAATAAATACTTAAACTTAATATAACTAAACTGGTAATATATTTATTTCATGTTTTTAATATAAATTATTTAAATATTGCAAAAACAGTACTTAATGTAATCTACCTATTTTCTTATTGAATATTTACTTTGACAAATTTGTTTATTTTATAAATTATAGATCTGCTAGAGTCAGTACGTAAAATTATGAATACATATATGTAATATGTGGGGTATAAAAGCAAAGGCAGCAATTTAAAAAAAATGCAGTCATCGAGGATTATTAATTTATAATGTACTGAAGTTTGAAGTTTTATCAGGGCTATTCTCCAATATTTAGTGTCTCTGATAATGCCAGGTCTTTTGCGGATGCAATCTGTTCCTGCTGCCTTCAAAAATTTCTTTATTATCCTCTTCTATATCGTATATTGTATGTTCTTTGTTTATGTCAAAACACAGAAACAATGCACAGATTTCTATATACGCGATATGTATGAATGAATTGTACATTACGATGACTAATAACGATTAAATATAATTAGAACAATGTAATCATGTCTCTGTTTAAAAGAGGCAAACTATTTTGAACTAGACCCAAAGAATAGAAGAACGAGAAGAATAATAAAGAGTATTGAACGTAGAAATACACCGTTTTTCCGCGCTTCCGAGTGGGGAACCTTCGCGTTGCGTGACTGTTCTCATTCTCCGAGTAATGTGTACACACAGACATGTACACAGCACGTATACAGGTACCCCAGTCTCATTTCTCTAGTGGTCAAGTTTAACGATCACATGAATGGGAAGTGATACAGGAAGTAAATCCTGTTTGGAGTCCTCGTGGGGAGGGGTAGCACTGCATCTTCCGTTTATTTAACTGACCCGTTTGGGGGAAGGAAGGATATTATTTTAAGTATTGTAATATGACGTAACTGAGTAGGTAACAATGCTTTGTAACGAACAATATATTTACCCTATTTTATTGTATTCTAAATATCTTGCTCGCATCCTATCCATAAAATTTCTTATTAGAGTAAATTAAAAAAAATATGTGAACATTAAAAACGCTATAAGTGCTAGACACTTTTTACTCCCTTTCTTTTAACTCGTATCTGCTTGTCTGTCGAAAAAACTTTGGATCGATCGAAACTTTGCAGGCAGACTCGTGGCGATGATAAAAATGATCTAACAGATTTTAGTTTAAATTTTTTAAATAATTATAATATAATTTTGGATTTTTCGAAATTTTAACAATTTATGTATTGTTTAATTTTCGAGTCGTGTGGAGTAGGCGCGAAACCTGTTTCAATGAGAAAGGTAGTATAATAAAAACTAGGTTTTTATGGGTTAGTTTTTTTACTTACGTTTTACATGTTTTTAGAAAGCCATGAAGTCGATAGTTGAAATATAATATGCTTTCACGTCCCGCTAGGTAGGAAAATAACCTCTTTATGAATATAGTGTCTATATACGGTAACACGGTATTGAAATTATTAATTACGCCCCTCTCTTATCCGTAAACTTAACACAACGAAACAATGCGCGTATTACGCACTTTACCCATACTAACTCAATTGCAAGCTTACATCATTTTTGACGGGTGATAACATATTTTCCTTAATATGTTTATAATTTTAACCATGTGATTGGTTGGCTTTTATGTTTATCAAAGCAAAACATGGTGGCAGCAATATAATTCTGAAAGCCGAGTGTATGCTGAAGTTTCGATATCTGCGATCGTTGGAGCGAATATAAGAATAAAATAGTAAATTGAAATAATTGCAGATTTATGCATAATACATTATTAAACATAATAATTTCGTTGTCTGTAATATTAAAATAGTAAAATATTAGACGGCCGGAGATGGGAGATGAACCCCGAGCCAGCAAACCCGAACCGGCCGCTATACGCATGATGCTACCGCCGCCTTACCGTGGACCGCCAAAAAGATACTATAAATATATACTCAGGGCTTTGTTAGATAATTGAAAATTAATATTACTTACCTATTAATCGATACTTAATGTAGATACATATATAAAATATTTCATTTGTGCAGTGAAAAAACTGTAAAAAATGTAGGTACAACTATTGGAATACTTTAGCATAGCCATGGAGTATATCAATAAATGTTTTTTGAATATTCTTATAAGTAAAAACGAATGTACAATAATTGCAAGGCTTGCTATTTTCATGTTATAGATCTCGAGAGAAAATATATAATTTATTCGGTTTCGATAAGTATTGATTTATCGCCATTTAACTAGGTTATTCACACTTTAATCATTTTTAAAGCTTCAATTACTTCAATTGCAGTGGATTATATAGAAGACCGATAATTACCGCTCATTTACATTTAAATGCGATTTAATTATCGTATTATCATATTTTAATAGCCCCCTAGGTGGTCTGAATAATTGCATTGCCTTGTTAAACTCAACTATTACTGATTCTTTAGTTATTTTCTTCTCCATCAGCTATTTTGCACCCATCTTAGGTTACAGTCCTCTCTCAAACATCGCCACTACTCCCTGTCTTCACGAGGTTACTTTTCATGCCAAGCCTAGCAGAAAAAGTAATAATTTGTGGTCTTCCTCTGCTTCTAGTAGCCATGAAAATCACTCTAGCAGTGACATGTTGCGTATACAAGCAAAATATCTGTGAATTGTTTATGAGTCTGGTAAACAAATATAAAATAAATAATCCTTATCTTATGAAAATGACCGTGTAAAATTTTAGCCGTAAACCGAGGCTGTGGCTAGAATTTTACGGCTTTCGTTATTTTTGAACTGCTTCTGTACGTAACTTCATATCTTATTTTACTTACTTGCGCGTTTCAAATTTGTTTCTTGAATCTCTATAAATGGCTCACTGAACTGAATATTTTCTCCCTGAAGCCGTATTATATTCACGCTAGCTTTAGGTCTACGAGCTTTATTTAGTTGGTAAGTAAATTTTTCGTAATATAGTGTATTTCTTCGAAAGGTCTAATTTTTGCTGAGAACTGATCATTACTTACAGAAACGACAATTTTACTAATTCCTTTTTAACTGACCTACTAAATGTTTTGTTAATCATGTGTTAATAAAATAGTATTTTTAAACTGAGTACGGCTATTACTATATTTGAATTGCATACTTATATGAAAAATTGCTTATTTCTCTATGTAACGTTATCAGATGGCCACGTTAGTGATGAGGTATGAAAAGAAAAAAACATAATTCTCAATGTAACAGTGTCTGCCACTAATGCTATCATTTGGCGCAAATAAAAATTAGGTATAAAATAATAATAAGGTATAAAAAGCAAAAAAAATAAATTATTTATGTAACAAAGCATAATCACCAGACGGCACAAACAGTAAAAAGATATACAACAACAAAAAATTCTCTATGTAATAATGTCCGTCACTAACGCTCTCAAGACGCTAGGCGGCGACCAAAATATATGTTAAAAGTGCATAATTTTTGACGGATTATACCTAGTTAAAATTTTATTCGAAGATTTTATATTAAATAAAACAGTTGTAACTGATTCTGTTATCATATTTTGTTTGCAGTTTGAAGCCCCCGCCAAAGGACGGAGTGACGAAGAGCAACCCGAGCAAGAGGCACAGAGAGAGGCTAAACGCCGAGCTGGACACCCTGGCTTCACTTCTTCCGTTCGAACAGAATATCCTCTCGAAACTAGACCGCCTCTCGATCCTCAGGCTGTCTGTTTCATACCTCAGAACGAAGAGCTACTTCCAAGGTAAAATTTAAAATATTCATTATTCGCTTCTAAATAACTGTCAGTATTGTTACATATTTGCTGCTATGGGGTCTGAACACTTTATATAAGAAAACCCTGTAATCGAATTTTCTCGTCCGAATATCTCGCTCGCTGATTACAGTTTTCAACTTGGAATTGCTTTTCCGCTCGGCGGAGTGTTGTGAATAACTGCTGATCCGCGCTACGCTTAAAATTTCGAATCATTCTAGACTAATCGAACGGCCTCTAAACCCTTCACGAAGCTCCTAGATGCTTTTTTTCTTTATCGTAACAATTTATACAAATTTTCTACACTTTTACTATGTATCATGAGTAAAATTTACGACAATTTTTTTTAATTTCGATAGTTCATCTTAGTATTAAATTATTGACCTCTAGAATCACTCAACAGATGAGAAAATGAAATATTGATAGATTTAAAAATGAGTGAAGAATCTTCGTAAACGAGGATAAACTGTATAAAGCAGTTTTAATTTTCATTTGGAGCCCTCCAAGCCTAAGGCCAAATGTACAAAAATTATTAAGATATTCTTGTCTGTAACGAATCATTCCAAAATCTATAATCATCTGCATTGTATCCGTGGTCAAGTTCCGGGAAGGTTTTCTTTGAAGAACTTGGTAATCTAGCTGTACAACGTGGCCAGTCTCTCTAAGATCCTCGATCTCATAACTGTCACTTAAATAGTGTTGCATTGCTGCGAATGTGTCGTAGCTAAGCGATGGTTCACCATTTACTGATACTACTTTGTTATTTTTTATGAGCTCACCGGGTTCATATATTTTAATAAATAAAAAATGGTTAGTCTAACGAGCAGATGAACTCACCAACCCTCTTTGCCACACAAGATTCTCTATGCTGTCTTCTATTCTTATAAGATTTACCTCAGGAAAATAATTGAGAGCCTGTTGTTGATGTGTGGTTGTAGGTTCTGCAGAATTGAGACATTTGTGTGACTAAATACATGGGTGTTGTATGCACCCAACAAACTTAATACACTCATGTGAAAGCTAAAACTTTGAAATGGTAACAAGATTCATGTATCTCGGATCTCTGATAACAGATAAGTATAACATCGAAGAAGAGATCTAGCGGCGCACAGTGATCGAGAATCGATGTTATTTCCGCCTTCAAAATCAAGTAAAATCCAGGCTGTTGTCCAAAAATATTAACATATTAGTGTATTAATTGCTCAACAGAGCAGTGTTCACATACGTAGTTAAGACGTGGGTACTGACTAAGAGGAAAGAGCGAGCACAAGAGATTTTGAAAGGAAAATTATAAGGCGTATTTTTGGCAGGCGCTAGATTAATGAGCTCTATATTTTGCTTAAGGAGCTATGTGTCATTAAATTTATAACCAAGGGAAGACATAGGTGGTTAGGTTAAACTTAGGTTAGACTACGCCTGATATGGATTTATAAAGTTTGCAAAGACATACTTGGAGGTTCAGAACTCGAGAGAGCTGGCGCTTGACTGAAATGAGTGGGGAAAGACTCTTGAGGAGGCCAAGACCCACTAGGTGTTGTAGAAATAACAGTGATTATGATGATGGAGACATTTCTATGTCTTAAGGTGGCCACATACGCTCTAGTTCAACGGAGAGGTTTGCCTGTGCAGGTATTCCGGAGCGTCTGTGCCTAAAAACAACTGTAGAACCGTTGGGCTCTATGAAGCTTCGTATGCCTGAATAGATATGCCTGCGCAGGCGAATCTCTTCGGCATTTTGTGACCACGGTACACATAACTCTCAAAAACTGTTTTTTTTCTTTCGGTTATAGAGTCCACAGTTCCATAATACATACAGATACAATGATTATTATAAAAAAGTAAAGAAAATCAGTAACTATTGAAATACATATCATATCGTAGTAAATAGCGTAATAAGGAAAATGATTACATTGTTCATTATTCCTTCCACAGATAAAGTTATACCACCACCTGTTCGATTGTTTCGTGATAAAGTAGTTGTGTTTTTATATGGATTGAGAATAAATCCAACACCACAATTTATTTACCCGTTTTTAACAGTTCTCTGTTTTGCTTTATGTTCAATAGTATCAGAAGGCCTTATAAACCAAACACAATGCTTTTTAATTGACGGTGCTGTTTTTTTTACGATATTGCTACTGTGTTTCGCAATTAGCAGGGCTTTAATGTGATGATTTCAATAGTAAAATGTTTTATCGTGGGGGGAATTTGAAGGTTAACCAAAGCTGGTTAACGATCAGGGAAAAAAACTGTGAATGTTTCGCAAAGTGCAGGGCCGCTAGTGCTGCATTAGAGCCTTGGAGGTAGCTATCGCCTGGTAATGCTATTGCCTGGGTAATACGAGCATTATATAGATATGCGACAGTATTAAAACTGCCTACGTTGCGGAGTAATAACTGTTATTGTACGTGTACGACAAAATGGTTGGGGAAACTTCGAATGCAGTGGGCAGGAACCAGTGGATTACGCATCTAATTAAACGTCAAACTCTAGCTGTGTGTAGGTGGGTCATTCTTTTTTTTCTGTCTTGTTTGGTACAAAATCCTAACAATAATAAACAACTATGTCACAACATAAATTAATGTATTTTTTATTATTTATTAAATACAATTAAAACCTCATTTTTTTTGATATCGTATTATTATGTGAAGGTATCATCAAACCTACATTATTAAACAGAATAAAAATGAACATTTTTAAATATCACTGCATCACGAATGTGGTCAGAGATAGTTTTAGAGTACTTCAATCGATTATTAAATTTTCGATTCATTAATTTGAATACCTATTACCATGTTTCACGTTATTTTAAGATAACTTCACGAAAAATTAATAGTTATTGACAGTTTGTCTCGAATATGAGAAAATCGACCATTTTATTCTAATCCTCCTTATCAACATCCTTTATCTACGTATCAACATTAATAAAAAAAAATTGTTAAGTTGTCGTGAAGGATTATGAAATTTATTAAAAAAACATCAAGTTAAAGCATAATTATACACTGTTCTCTTAAAATTATAATAAGTAACCTTAAACGAAAAACAAGCTCAAAAAATATTGTCAGGTGTCGTGGTTAGGGAGGAATGAATGAAAACACTGGAAATTAATTAGCGATTTATTAATTAATTATTCAATGTACAAAATTACTTAAGAATTAAACTTAACGCTGTTCTTTAATCTGTACTATTTCGCAAATTATCACTTGTATATGAACTCGTTATTATCGCTGGGTCACACGTATTTATATTATTACCACCAGCTGTGTAGCGAAAAAACCACTATATCCTTTCGCTAATCGTTCCTTCGCTAAAAAGACTCAGCAGTTTTCTATATTTTTTCGAGATGGTGCAGCGTAATTTGGCCTATATTTTGTGAATTTACTGACCCCATAAAAAAATTATATTATGAAAAATTTCATCAAATCAAAAAAATTTTGTCACAAAAACAGCGAAATAGGAAAAAAAAATATAGGTTTTATGGAGAGAAAAAACAATATTTTGCAATTTCGTTTGTTTTTGAAATGGCTCTTAAAGCCTTTGTTATTTTTATATAATTTTTGCACCAGTAATTTCGTTTAGTAGGTAATAGTCGCATTTCATTTTATTTTCTGACACATCTATTTTTTCTTTGCGAGATAGGTATGTATCTAAAGAGTAAATCGCTCAAAACACTTTTTATTGACTCATTCAGTTGTTCCTTTCGCCCATAGAATGATGCATCAACCTAATTACATATATAATTTTTAACAATAGTAATTTAAAAAATAGGTACATTTAAGACAAATATAATGAGAATTTTGGCATTCAATATTCTATGGTTTTAAGTTGGCGCAACTCCACGGAATTTTAAAGCAATATTATTTTGTATTTTCTTAATAAAAGAAAAGCAATACTCACTGCAGTGAAAACATGACTGCATAGTTGTAGCAGCAATGAACCCCCACAATTTAAATACCGAAGACATGTATTTAACTACTCAACTATAATAGCATTTATATTGCTGGTTTACAATTACAAATTGACATAAAAAGAAAAAGCGTTTATCTTCGAACTAAGAATATAGATAAAACTATTTCAACCTCAAGAATGAAGTGAAACTGATCATTGTATAAAAATTATAATATAAATAATACTATAAAAAAAACACAGATTTTACTTGAAAGCCTAAATCTCATTTTTTTGGGTTTATTTAGAAAGACCCGAGTCCCAAGATTTATTATCAAAGACTCAAGATTTGTTATGTTTGCGTGGATTTTAGATAGATTTTTTAATATTACTTTCAACATTTGTTATTCTATCAAAACTTTTACATTCAATCATTTATAATATCCTCTTTATTCTGATAATCCTTCGACACAAATATATCGACACAAATATAATGATCAAGGCGGTTCTCTCGACACCAATTCAAAGAGATCACCGTAGGTAATATATATCGAGGGTAGAAAGCCAGAAGGCCGTTAGTTATAAATTCGAACAGCAAAATAATGTTTTGTCAATTTGATTTTGTCAATATTTCTTTTATTATCAAACAATTTCCATATTTGTTTTAAGTGAACAAATATTTGGACAAACAGAATTTGTATAAAAAAATATATAATAAGATAAACAAATAATAAAAGAAGCATTGACAGAATCAGATTGACAAAACTTTCTTTTGATCTCCTGTAAAGTTCGAAATAATCACGCACTCTTATGGCTTTCTACCCTCGAATAAGTATCGTCTCATAGCGACTATGAGATATTATTCATCACATAATAAATAACGAGGAATCTCCTTTGCAACTTCGACATCATCATGATTAAATATTACAGAAAGCTTATTGTTTTTACGACATATTAAACTTTTTGTTATACCTTACATACTCCCACGAATATCTTATTTTTCTTCAATCACGCAATAGTTTATATCAAGCCTAGAATATCTTCCAATTCAATATCTAAAGCAGTTCTTCTGTGTCTATCTAAAAGCTGTCTTTCTAGAAAAGTCTAACCTTCTCTTACCACTTGGATGTGCACCAAGAATTCTTTTTGGGACTCATGTTCCCTGCATTTTCTGGACCCATCTGAGTCTACAGTTTCATATATTTATTTATTTAACGCCCTTATGGGTGTATAGATAGGAAATCTAAGATTCTGGTAATATTATATAGCACATCATTCTAATATAATAAAGCAGAATTGTGTTGTCCAAAATTTCTCCCGACTTGTTCGTGCTTCACAATACCTCCATCTAACAATAAAAATCTGCAAAACCAAAAAAAAACAGAAGAAGAAAATATAAAAAATATTATGCATCTGCAGAAAAATAGGTAATGACTGAATTCAGGTGGATATATGCTTTTATTTTATGTACCTATTTTATCATAAAGTTATGAAAAGAAACACTCGTAAGTAATTCCAAACTTTAATTAAACACAAATCAGAGGACACAAACTTCAGCTAGAATACTATTCCCCAATTCACACTAGAATACTTCCCTTGTCTCTGGTATACTTAATATTTGTCGCCTAGAACATTCCACCCGTCTGTAGAACAATTCATTCGCACCGTTTATTTATCGCACGGAAAGCTTGCCTATTCGCCCTTTTCTATGGTACTCGTCACCTATCAAACTCGATTGTGTTAAGCGTGATGCCATCGCCGTTTATATGTATGTATATAGAATATTATCTCTCGAATCTTCTCGTTTATTTTCGTGTATTCCACCGGTTTCCAGGTTATTCCATAATCTTCTAAAATGATTAAAAAATCATTCGGAAATCTCACAACAGTATTTATTTTATATATTTTTATATGTACGAGTATTATGGAATTTGTCGACATTACAAGTAAATTGTATTATATTTTTGCCACTTAAGCGGTATTGTTCATTTGTCGACATTAGATATAAAATTATAATAGAAAAATTATATTTATAGAATATGAGAGGTTGCGTATCTGTAGCGACAAACAAAACAGTTACTTTGCAAAACTTACAGCACAATCTGTCTATTTAAATCCAAGACGCAGAAAAATTATAATTAAGGTCACGTTACAGGATAATAATGTAGGTACAAGAGGTTGTGAAATGAAAAATGTTGACGACATCTTCCGCGTATTTTTACAGTAAACATGCCAATTATACGTATTTGCGTTGACGTTCCCATGTTATTACGTAAATTTCATTGAATTAGCTGGTTTTCAGTTTCTTCGTTGAATGCGTGGGGAAAATATAGAAGAGAACATTCAGTTTCTTACGAGCAAATTGAATTTTTACGTCGCTCGTAGAATGACTAATCTTTGTATATTTCTTTAGTAATTCGTTTTCCAGAATTTGATTGGTCCTAATGTTTTTTCCGTTTCTCGAAAATAATGTTTGATGTTTATAAATGTTAAGTGGTTTAATCTTATGTGCATGGATTAGCAAATGAGTTTATAATTGAAATGTACATTTTAATACAAGTATGATAAGAATTAAGAAGCGCATTTGTGAGTTATTCTCACAAATGTAAGAGAACTTTGCTTTTCGTGTCACTCCGAGTATTTTTAATTGATTAAGTCAATGAAAATTATACCGTGTGAATATAAGAGTTCTATATTATGTTTTATTACTTATTAATCAAACCTGAGAGGAATTTTGACAAATTTAAATTAGGTACTTTGAAACATTCGTAAAAAAGACAACAAATAATATGAAATGCCCCGTGGATGTCGATTCCACCAATCAAAAATCCCTATTTCGTTGAAATCTATATTTTAAAAAACTATTACCACTAAGCAAGTTAATAAAACCGGCCATTTCATTTCCAAACGTTTTTTAGAGAATGTGATTGTTTTAACTTATGATTTATGTTTTAACATGCATCAAAAAGTTAAGAAGTGTCTTAACTCTTTGAGGCATGGAATTTTAGAAAATAAAAACCCATGTTGCACAGAATTTTTATTTATAAAATTGAAAGAAATAATACAAAAAAAGACATCTGTTGGTGAAATTAATAATTATTTTCAATAGAAGGGACTAAATTTAAACCTTAGTTCCAGTAGAAATTTTAATATTTCGAGGTGGTACAGAAAATATCCCAAAATGCAGATTGAAGTAACAAAAAAGTGGGACACTGTTACTCTCACCATGCCTCAGAGTTAAGAAAGATACGCGTGTAGTCCTATAATGAATTCTTTAGTAAGACTCACAACATTGGTTATAGTGCAAAAATTTTACTTTGTCACATGAAGCGTGTAAGGAAGAAATAATGTTTGAAAATATTTGTATGTCGATCATTAAATTGGGTGAAAAGCACAAACTTTGTTATCTCCACGTGAGTTTTATCATTATTTTATATTTTACTACTCGAGTTTCGAGAGTATCAGAATCTTTTATCGACATTCGATTTATTAAACTAAATATAAAACTCATGTAGAGAAAACAAAGTAATTTAAGTGTTTTATAGCAATTTAATGATCATCAGTAATAATCTGTGCAACGTAAACGCCAAATTAATCAATAATATTTTTATATAATTAAATAGAACATACATACTTTCTTTCACCACTAATTTGTTGAAAATACCAACATGTTTCGGTTCAACAAATTATTAGTGAAAACAAAGTATCTTCTTATTAATTACATTAATAACTAGCTGTAACCCGTCAAAAATGACGGAAAATCTTTGCTAAGCCCTAGTATATATTCATAGTATCTTTTTCACGGTCCACGGAGAGGCGAAGGTAGCAACATGCGTTAAGCGGCCGGTTCGGGTTTGCCGGCCCGGGGTACAAACTCCATTTCCGGCCGTTTAATTTAGTTTTTTAGCCGTGAATTAGAACGTATTTACGGACGTTACATGAAGCTGCGGTCAGACAGATCGACTAACGACGTAATTATTATGTATGACGTCAGCTCAAAATTATTTTGCTGTTATTGAAGAAGAAATTACATGTATATTTGTCGTTTATTTTACACAAAATATCTATCTATATAAAATGAATGAATTCACGTAATTATTGAAACGTTTTCTCATTTTTTTAAATCCTTAGACAGTTAAGGAATAATATATCTATCAGAACAAAACGAGTCATGAGTCACATAATTGAATAGATATTCGAATGGGTGCGGATGCTTTAAATGAATATTAAAAAAATGTGTCAAAACAGTACATTAACTATAGAGCTGAATTTTTGAGAAAATGTGTGTTTATTTATTTCATTATTATTCTCCATACAAACCAAATATTTTTGCATATGATGGTATTTAAGTTATGAAAGAAAATATTTAAAATTCCCGTACCTTTTTCAAAGGCCGTTAGAATTTCCCCGCGGTTTCCCGTTTAACGACCGTCCCCTACTATTACGATATGCAGGTTTATGAATGTTTTATTTTTAATATTCTTCATTTTATTCCGCTTATAAATAAAAAGGCAATGAATTTTCCAGTCCCTTTCCATAAAGATTATTTATCAGTTGTGGGTTTTGCAATAAACTTTTTAGTACCGAAATATTGTGACTGATGGTACCTATATTGTTGTTGGAAATAGTAACAAGAAAAACATTATATACTTGTAATGTAAGAACTTTGTTTTGTATAATTTGTGTACATTTATCTTTAAAAAACTTGTAATTTATGTAGCATATTTTTATTAAGAATTTAAATTTAACATTCTGTCTATAAATGATTTATTTCATCATCACATGAATGTGAATGTTGGTGGTTATAAATAAAAAGTAAAATGAGAGAGTTTATTGACACTTTTGCATTATCTTAAATGAGAAATGAACTACAAAAACAACAATAATAATAGTAAAAAATTAATTCCTATTTTGGATAACTGTATATAAAATATGGCGTGCATTACACGTCGTCTCTAGTATTTACAGTTGTCTTAGCTACTTTGCTAGACATAAGTTTGTTTGGACTTCAGCTTTACATTAGTTGGTCATTTTCATGTTCTAGCGGAATATAAATCAAAATTATAAAATAAAAATTATTCATAAAATACCAATGAAAATTTGAAAAAAAAAAACTTTAGAAAAAATAATATTATGGTGAATTGGCAGTATGTTTGTGTTTGCGTGTAAACAGTGCCATGTGATAGCATTAGTGACGGACATTCTTACATAGTTATGTATTTCAGTTATCGAAAGCTGATAAATTTTGCTCGTTAAAATAAATATTACGGAATGAAAACCATGTGTGAATATATTAAAATATTTCATTATTTTTAAAAAGGCATCAACGTGCATAATTTAATATAATTTACGATTATACTTTGAGGCGGAATGGAGTGTAGCGAAGGAGGAAGTTTGGATTACATCGGTAAGGGATGTAAGATTGTGTAGATGGCAGATAGGCGTTCAATCAATTTTATATATAGATAGATTTTTAGATGCGCTTGTTTGATTTAGTGGTAAGGTTCTTTCTAAATGATCAAGTGTTCTGAGATTGAGCATTGTATTGGGAGACCTCAAAGTTGGTCCTATTTTCACAGCCCAAGCTCTTCGTTAGTATAAAAATATTGAATTGACACGTATTGACAATTGACTGTGATTTGAAATGTGCATTTTTTCACTTCTGTAAAGATTAATTTTTTTCCTACATTTTCCTTACTCGAAATATAAGGCAGCAAGAATAGAGGGCGTCCGCGAAAGACGTGGCACGATCAGGTACTACAAGTATTTGAGAATGGCCCTGTTTAAAGTCGCAACAACCGTAGAACTTGTATGAGAAGATGTATGAATGTGGCCAAAGAAAAATTGGTGTGCCAGGATAGAAGAGTATGGCGTTCAATCATCTCTGCCTATCCCTGCGGAGAAAAGGCGTGATGGTTAGTTAGTTAGTTAGTTAAATATACAATCTTGCAAAATATTCCGTAATATATTAACGCTTTTTTAAACCTTTAAAAATAAATGTTATAATTATTATGGTATCTTATTTTTGAAATAATTAATTATTGGCGTAATAAAAAACATTATTTTTAAAATTAATAAAAATATTCCTTATCGACTCTTAAATGTCGTCATCAATATTATATTGTTATATCACAAATTGAGTTGTTAATAATAGTGATGCATGATATGCTACATACTATTTGAAGTAAAATACTTAAATTATATTAAAATTGTAATAGTTTGATGTGTGATAAGTGTTAAATATAAGTTTACATAAATTATGTATTCTAACTTTGTTCATAAAAGCATAGATACGCTGATTTAACAACTTAAGTACCAACTAGTTTCTACAAATAAATTTTCATCTGTGTAGCAATGGCGCGTTTTACTAAACCTGGCTTAAAGATAATGAGCGTACGGGTGTATTAAGTTCCATTCAGAGCAGTAAAATTTGTCGTCGTATCCGTTGCATTCCACGTTGTTTAAAAAACATTAAAAAATCCCCCATTTTCAAACCGTATTCCATTTTGGAAAACCGACGCATTCCGCCCGGCGTCGGGGCGCTCCGGCGGCGGCTTTATACCAATTTTAATGGCGCCATCGCGTGACCGTTTCGGGAACCCCCCCAGGGGTAGGCACCGACCTCAGCCATTGTGCTCCCCATGTTTGTACGAAATTCAATTGTGAATATATCACCGGCCCTGCTGCAGAATCGGCTTTGGGAATTGTACGATTTTATTTTTATAAAGACAGCTTTGACACAGTGACAAATGGATACAATCACATTTTTTTTAAATGAAATTATGTATAATGTTTAATACATAATTTTGTCGTAACCAAATGAATCATCATCAAACATAATAATTTCGTTGTTTGCCCGTTCGTAACTTCGTGTGACGTCCGTAATTTCGTTCGAATTCACTGCTAAAAAATCATATTTAATGGCCGTAGATGGGGTTTGAACCTCGGGCCAGCAAACCCGAATCGGCCGCTCTACGCATGTTGCTACGGCCGCTTCCCCGTGAACCGATAAAAATATACCATAAATATATACTAGGGCTTAGCAAAGACGCGAACCAATGTTCCGTCATTTCAAAAACATGTCGAGTAAATGTGATTCCTCCGAATATTACGTAAAATTTCTGTTTTTAGATCTTCTCTTTTATTTATAGTTTTTGTGTTTAGTTTGTATAAGTCCATGTTTATTTTTAATGATATTTAAAATAAATGTAATTCTAATAAACATTATTATTAAACTCTGCAAGTTAAGCGTTATTTTAAATATTTCCAGCTGTTTCGGCTTGTTAGGCCCTTATCAAAATAGTCTGACAATAAAAATGTTTTGAAAATGGCTTACCAAGCCGACGCTCTACTTAATAATATAATTATTTAAGTTTAATTTATTTTAATTTTCGTTAAAAAATCTTCCCAACTAACTAACTTACCATAACGCCGTTTCCCGTGGGGGTAGGCAGAGAGGCCCTTTTGACCAATATCAAATTATTTTCTTTTTTATTCACTTATTTCATTCCAAATGTACTAAAAATCACGGGAGATTTGCTTGAGATTGAGAGAGAGGAACTGACAAAAGACTTATTTATTTATTTATGTCTTTATTCCAGTGCGCGGGGAGCTAAAATTCAAACATGTAAAAGTATGTAATTTTTTACGGATTATATAACTAGTTTAAAACATTATCAGACGTCGCCTTATTTTCAATGATGTTAATGAAAAATTGCGCACATCATAAAATTAAATTTAAATTATATTTATTCACAAAACTGCATTCTGATGGCGAACAAATAAAAATAGTCGCGAGTGAAGATTTTTTAATGTCGACATTTCGTTGTCAATTGATGTATCGGTGTGGTATTGTTACATTTAATGTGGTTTTTTATTAAGTAATTAATATAAAATATTTTTATGCACTTCAGCTGTTACGGGGTTAATCGTCCAGTAATAAAATAAATTTAACCACCAGCCGCATTCTAAAAAATGTTGCTAATAAACACGATACTCACTTCAGAACATTAAGGCTGCTTTCATTATAATATTTGACAGTTCATATTTTCTCGAACATTGTACATTTGAAAACACAATTGAAAGTAGACAAAACTATGTGCATAGATTTTATTTTGCTCTGCCCTGCCAAAGAGACATACATCCGGGTCAACTCTTTCAGTTATCTTAAGAACTGTCGGGACTGCTATACAGGGTTATTTTGAAAACATTAATTACCTCGCAGAACTATATTCCTGTTATGATTATGAGTCGAAAATCACCTGATATCAATAGTTATGGAGTTATGCAATATCAAAATTTGCATTTTTTTTCAATATTTCTGAATTACTTTTTACAAAACGTTGAACCACCACTACAGTAACATATATCGATTACCAAAAATTCATTCTTTCAATACAAGTTAAATAAAATTAATGATATAATCCCTGCAGAAGTTCGAAGGATTTTTCAATTCGAAGGATTTTATTATTTTATTTGTTATGTATTAAAGGGAATGAATTTTTCATATTCGATATAAGTTACTCTAATGATAGTCCAACGTTTTACAAAAAATAAGTCACAAATGTTGAAAAAAAAATGCAAACTTTAATGTCACATATCTCCATAACTATTAATATTATGTCATGGGCAGGAATATAGTCGTACGAGGTTATCAATGTTTTACAAATAACCCTGTATATAACATTGTACACTTTCTTCAATTTCGTGTTGGCGTTTGAGACATATCCTGATATTTTCTACATGAAGTTTATTTCCACATTAAGTTTATTTCCACATTAAGTTTATTTACACATTAAGTTTATTTCCACATTATGTTTATTTGCACATTAAGTTTACGTGTAATTAAATACGGTATAACGCTATTGCAAACCTGAGAATAGGAGGATTGTTCCGAAATAAATTAGCACTTAATAATAAAACTCTTTTATTTTATTAATCACTAGAAATATAAGCCGTCAAAAATTACAGATTTTTTGTTTCAATTTAATAATTGATATTAAAATAAATATAAATAATTTTTTACACTGAAATACATTACAATCCGAATGAACTCATGGATTCTGTTAATCCGAAAGACCTATCGTGATTTCTAATTCCTGAAATTCTACTTAATTTGGTCCAGTTTTTCACAAAATGGCAATTAAAATGTAACTTTCACAACAAATAAAGAAAATATTGCGAAATAGTAATGAGTTTGGCGTGTAAACAGCGCCATCTAGTAGCGTTCGTTTGTTAGTGGCGTTTCCGCCGCGAGTTAAGGCTGTGAGAATAGCGCCATCTAGCGTAGCGCCATATGGTGACGTTAGTGACACACCATTTTTTTTAAACTCTGGTAGCGTTAGTGACGGGCATTGTTACATAGAGAATTATACGCTTGAATAATTTAATATTAATTATAAAGACTTTCGGTATGTTATTAGGAATCTACGCAATATATCGAATTATATACAACGTTATTGCAACTACTCCATTTATGTCACAACTAGCTATAACCCGTCATAAATGACGGTTCTTTTACATGCCGGTTCATGAAATAGTACCAAATAACGATTTTAATCAAAATATTCGTAAAACATTTTTTTATATTTCCCCTACCGGCAGTTGGTGCGTTTAAAATAACTCTGGGCACTGTGCTCGGCAGAACATTAAATGGGTTGCGTCTTTACTAAGCCCTAGTATATATTTATAGTATCGTTTTGGCGGTTCACGGAGGGGCGACGGCAGCAATGTGCGTTAGGCGGCCGGTTCGGGTTTACCGGCCCTGGGTTCGAATTCGAACGAGATTACGGACGTTGCATGAAGTTACGGATGGACGTATAGACGGACAGGCAACGAAATTATTATACTTGATTTGCATATGACGTATTATATTCAATAAATAAGATTCATTCAACCCTGCTCTCATCCCCTTTCAGAGTATGTTTTTCACCTGAGGGCCGTGAGCTCCTCCCCCATCCCGCCCGATCACCCTTAACCGGTGAATAGCCGTACTTTTGGGTGTAAAACCCTGTCCATTCATTCCAAATCACCCCCCCAGCCGGGGGGCAGTAAGCGCGACGGCGCCGTCCATCCCTTCGCATTCACATTTCAAACCGCCAATTTCCCCGATCCTTTTTGCGCTCGCGTACATTTTAACAGCCCTCGGAGCAGCGGGGATGCTTGATGCAGCCCATTGTGCCGGCTAATACTTCTCGTCGACTTAGCGTCCAAAGGCGCGCAGGTCTGTTACCAAATTGAATTTGGAACGATCTCATTCGCGGGCTCGCGAAATTGAATTTCGGATTCGTTTTAAATTCCGAATGTTTAGCGGTTGAATTTTGTTCTAAAATTGAAAGTATAAACATCTGAACTTGATTAGAAAAGCACTTTAAAGTATGGCGCAGAGTTGGGATTGTTCCAAAAAAGTTTTTCAAAAAACCCCTTGCTGTTTGGCTTTGGGGTGAATTATTCATCTAGCGAGGAAGGGAGCGGGGTTCGATTTTCGTCCTACCGATTTGTCGTATTTTTTCATTGTACAAGCGCTACGCTTTTTGATTTTTTTTTTAATATTGATCTGATATCAAATTATACACACATTTGTATAAATCTCTTTTTTTTAACCGGTCTTCAACCGGCCAATAAGTCCAATTACTGAAGTTGTCACATCACAAAAACACCCATTCTTGAGCATATACGTAGATTAATTATTGTGACCTTACCGAGGATCAAACCCCGAACCCTCGGTGTGTATATTAATATATAGATTTTGATAATATATATATATATATAGATTTCGATAATATATACATCAACTAGTATAACTTATAGTTAGTGCATACACATACTAGTTGATGTATATATTATCGAAATTTACACTTTGTTTATAACATATGTATATATTCCAACATAGAGTCGAAAAATTGTGAACATTTTTTAAAATACATCAGGAAAATAATTTTAAATGCGACTTCTCTTTACTAAAAAATATGTTTTTGGTACGTAGATGACATTTTTCATTCAATTTATATTCATAAGCTAACTATATTCTTACACCATGTATACACTAACTAGTATAACTTATATATAAGTTGGTGCATACACATACTAGTTAGTGTATACATTCTCGAAATTTAACACTTTATTACATATATGTAAGTGTAGTATAATGAAATTGAAAAATTTTCTGTTCTTTCAAAATAATTAATGCAAAGTGATTCGATTCTTATTGATTAATTTAAACAATAAATAATGTCATAAATAAAAATAAAATCTTTAAATACAAAGTTTTTAGAGTACTTACAACTTTTTCATGGTCATTGTTAACTAATTCAAAGTTATTTTATTTAAATATTACATGACACACGTTTTTTAAATATGATAAGTGAATATTTCTATTAAATAATCTTTCAAATCCATACTAGGTACTCAGAATACAAATGTTACTCTCTTTTATTTTGCAATACAATTCGCATTCTAAAAAATTGTATTTCTTTAATAGTTTTAAGTATTGTATCGCATTATAAAATACGCAGAGTTTCATTGTGAAGCGTGTTTTAAGGCATTAAAACAATTTATACTTGACGAATACACAGCGTAATAGTAAATAAAGTGGAATTTTTTTTTTTTGTACAATCCAAAAAAATGTATTTCAATATGTACTTCTAAATGATATACGCTTTAATCAGTAGAATAAAAATATCTGTGTTTCAAGTTGTATTTTATATTCGCTATTAAAATAAGAAATATCGCTGATTACAACGGTATATTATAAAGCAGATACACGGTGAACAAAAAAATATAGAACCAAGGTATTCTGTATACACTTGCCTCTGCCCACCTTATCCTTTATAGTACCGTACCGTAGTCATTAGATTAGGAAAACTTTAGTTCCTCGCCGATTGGGGATTTGGGGATTCTCTTTGTTCCCCGCTATATGGAAGTATGTATCTTTTTGTACAGCCAGACAAAAGTAAGAACCGTTAGCGGAATATTTTTTGTTTTCAATTGGTAGTAACATTTAACGTTTCTATCGTTACAAAGGGATAGGATAATAAATAACAAAAAATGGGTGGTAACGTGTTACGTTACATGGTTTTCTATTTGTTATTTTCATTATTAAGTGACGTCATTTTCGAGACATTTTATTTCGTTGTAAAGATGATATTTAAAATCATGCGAATACGTATCAATGTGTTGCATATCTAAAGCCAAAAACCGCGGAAAAGTCTTTTTCATTCAATCTTGAATAGAAAATTTATAATAAGCAACAAAATTTGCATTTTTTAAAAATATTTCTGGCTTTTTTATTGTAAAATGTTAGATTGTCATAAAAGTAATTTAAGTCAAATATTAAAAATATCATTTGCTTTGATACTGGAAAAAAATTAACTATTGACATTTTACCCAAATTGTATAGAATATTTTCTATTCAAAAAACTCCCCAGAATTTTCTTTTACCAGCTATGAGATACTGTTTACAGCAGAAATATATATTATATAAGACGATAACATGGTAACTGTATGCAGGGCAGGTATACACGTCGTCTGTTCACAATGACGAGTGCACACATAGATAACTGAACACAGTTAACTTTTTATTGTGATTTCATAACATTGTATTTTAGAGTGTTTCAAGACCGAAAATAATATCTAAGAAAGTTAATTTAATATAATAGAAAATAGCCTAACCTAACCTAACCTAGTATAACTTAACTAGAAGAATGCAAGCTATTGTCTACACTCTTCTGTCTCGACACACAATTCTCGCTTCTTCCACATTCACATATTTTCGCAAGCAAGCTCACCGACTGTTGAGTTACCTAACAGGATCATCCTCCAGTATCTAGTTAACCGAGTCGTACCAAGTCTTTTGCTGCCGCCCTTCCTTTCTGACACCATCAACACATGCGTCATATACATTTCTTATAATTTCTTCCTCATTCATTTTCTCAAAATGCCCAAACCATTTGATTGGCCCTTTTTTAATTCCATTCAATAGTGAATAGAATTAAAAAAGAGCAAATCAAGTGGTTTGGGCATTTTGAGACAATGAAGGAGGAAGGAATTGTAAGAAATGTATATAACGCATGTGTTGATAAGCATAGGCTAAAAATATTAAAAGGTACATTTATCTTATCACACTATTTCTAACATAAAATTTCTATAACATAAAAGTAAACAACAAATATAATTAATTGCGATAAATTATAGATGTCTCATAGAGATGAAGCTATTTGTATGTGGAAAGGCATATATGTAAGACTTTATTGGGTTTACAACCTGTCTTGGTTGGCTTAAGTGACCACTTTACACAAAGGGCAACCACGCATCTATCAATTTATTGAATGTTGTATATATGTTATTCATGCCTAATTTTGCATATTTGGAACAAATACGCAAACGCCATCTATAGTTTGAAAATTTGACATTGTCATGAAATAGTATTTAAATGTCGTCTTCTATATTTTATTTTTTGACCAGAGAATGAAACAATATGTTTTTAGAACATACTAATCAATATATTGTAAAAATATAATTTAATTAAAAATAATATTGATTTTTGTAATATTATAATACTGTGTACAATTGTGTCCACGAATTTGAAAATATTTTTATATTTAAATAATTATTATTATGTTACCCTTTATAATAAGAATGTGTTTTGAATATGCGCTCTTTATTATCCTTATATTATAAGAAAGAGCCTGAAAAAGTATTTATCATTTTTTTATAAAAATATTCGCGTTTCAATGAAATTTATATATTTAAAAAAATTGACTCGAACTTTTGTGCTCACCTTATGCAGACATAATAATGTATAGGCAAGTATATATACATTTTTCAGCAAGGGAGGTTTTCCCACTTTGGGTGGGTTTTCTAGTAGATAGGTATATAGAGACGGCTGAATCGTGGTAAATACACACACAGCCATGCGCTCTAATGTAGGCACGGGGGTGTATAGAAATAGCGAGCGTCTTTTATTTCTTTTGGAGATATAAAGTTACGCTACCTTTTTATCGTCGCTTTTTGTTTTTTACGATCCGAGACTCCTAGCAAATAAAATTTGAATAATGTCCGAGATAAGATTTTTTGTCTTTTTTTGTGTTCAGAAAAGTTTTTTCAGATAGGGGTGCCGGCGTCGGCAACAACGGGAGAAATAGTAAAAAGGGAATGTTATGTACGCAAGACTTTATATAAATCTATTTAAAGTCACAAAGGCGGTGACTATTTCATTGACCGAAACCTTTATTGGTTTATTTCTGTTCTATATATTATATATTTGCTATTCATAATAGATTTCGTAGTATTTATTGAAAACTACTCAAGGCCAAATTACTAGGTAATACTTGTAATATTTTAGAAACTTTTTGGTTTATTTTTGAACAATAAATATTTGAAATACTAAAATAAATTAGATTAATCACTTGGAAAGTCTCTCGATGACGGTTGACTCTCAATTTTCTGGCAGTTTTTGATTTCAAAATGTTCGTCTTTTTGTTACAGCATTAAAATGGAGTTGATACGTGTCAAAAAATTGCTCCCAAAGCACTTTCGTCTTGAAAATCTGATTGAAATTTCTGCCCAGTTTTAATCGTTTTATTTGACTTGCATCAGAGCGAAAAAATTTTTGATATTCGACAAGATAAGTTAAATTTATGTTACTTCGACGTTTTACAGAAGATAGCTAAGAAATACCAAAAAAAATGCGAACTTTATTGAAATTTCACCCAAAGTGTAAATAATATTTTGTATTCAAAATTGAATGAAGGACACTCCTCAGAAGTTTTTACTACTAGCAACGAGACACCCTGTTGTATCTTTCTTACAAATTCAATCATTCAAGATGACTAATCCAAGAGACTTGAGAGTATCAACGTAACATTCTTTCTTCATCTCTTCATTATTTTTTTTAACAATGTTAAATTATCTGAATCTGGAATGCCGAAGGTTAAAGTTACTAAATTTCATGGCAAAATAGTATAATTTACTTCCACAATAGTATATTTACTACAGTTCCATAGTATCACTCCGTGAACCATACGCCTGACCTTTGGCCCGTGTTGTGGAATCAGTAAATCATATTTAAGGCTGGCGGTAATCTATTTTTTGCTCCTCATTTAAGATATATTGATACGTGCTCTTCCATGTTCCGAGAAATAGAGTATACCATACACTAAATACATTTTTATATCGCGCATGCAAAGATTTCAATAATATTTGTATCAATCATCTAATATTCTCTTCTTCCACCTCTATCCTGACTCCTACCTCTTCATCCTTTTTCTCCCATTATTAAACTAATTTCTTGATATACTTTTTCTTTTTTCACATTCAATCACTAACCATTATTCAGTCTTAACATTGTTTATTGCTTACTACTATTCATTAATTAATTCAAAATAATTAACTTAAAATTATGTTATCTAACTTTGTTCTTAACATCAGTGAATCTTTTCAATTAGTCTATGAAATGAACACTATGTTTTTATATTATATGTTTAAAAAATCGTTAATATTCCTTAATAAATAAATTAAATAAAATAAAGAATTCAGAAATAAAATAAAATATAATTTAAGGGCGTACAAATTTTACATACAAATTGTACAGTTTTGATAATTTTGGTACAAATTTGGATAAATTAGAAATTTTGGAAATTAAAAAATTAATAATTGTAAATTTTATACTATAAAAAACCAGGCCCTTCTTACAAGTAGTTATCCTTTTAATTTGTTTTCATATTTGTACTTAATTATTTATCCACCTTCCATATATTATTTATTTTAATTATTAGTATAACATATTGGCCCCAAAATATGTTGGTAGTTTCTTTAATAATTAATAATTAAATTAATAATGTCACCACAAAATCATTTTGTTCTTATTGAAGAAAATAATAATTTTAAAAATAATAAATAATTTCCTACTAGCTATGAGACACAGGTATATGGTATGCCCGAAACAACAGAAATGCATCAATTATTTCATCTTTATTTTTATTTTGATCTATTTTCTGTACTTCGAAATCTATATATGAATCCCGGGATATTCTCTAAACTGGGCCGGGATATCGGTATCCCGGGTTCGGATTCCGTACTACGATGTTATGTATCTAACTCCTTCGCCATGTATCTAATGCATAATTCCATCGGATAATGCTAATGATCGGAGAGCACCGGTTGGCTTTTTCTAACATTATTGTTTATCCGCATTGCAGGAATCATTTGTTGCAGGTATTTACCTTATCACAGATCACTTGTTTTTAAATCGAAACTGACCGTGTGCGCGCGTTGATGGAATGTATCCAACAAAATGCACACATTAAAAAAGTTGCAATGGATAAGAAAGAAAATTGTCGCCAATTTATAGTGTAATATCCAAGAATAACGATTTATTTTATTTTTTATTATGGAGTACAAAATTAAATACTTTTACATTACATTTATTTATTTTTTCAGTGAATTATGTATGTATTTGAATAATTTATAAATCTAGTTTTCACCAATTTTGTATTGAAAAACGTCAACATGTTTCAGAGAACATGGTCCCTTCGTCAGGATACAATAACAAATTAAATTCAAAAATCGAAGTTTTGACAGTCGAAATATAGAAAAAAATATTTATTTATTTATTTATAATAAAAGCCCTAGTGGGCTTTTACAGTACAAAAAAAATAAAATGATTTTTATATACTTACGTTTTACAGTAAATAATTAAAAATAATAATATAAATAGAACATATTTAAGATAAATGAACAATATAAAATGAACAATATAAAATAAATGAACAATAGAAATGAACAACATATGTATATAAACGATGATTAGTAGGTACACAAGCAAACAGTAATAATAAGAGACCTTTAAAATAAAGATAATTAAACCAATATATATAAATAAGATAAGAAGATAAAATAAACCAAAAAAGCAAAAATCAAGCATGGGTGTTTTGTGATGTATTTCGCTCCTGTAATTGGGCCTCTTGGCCTGTTGAAGCGTAAAAAATAGAAAATAATAAAAGATAATGGAAATAAATACATATGGAAAATGAATAATAATAAAGTACGTAGTAAACATGAAAATAAATTTAAAATATAATTATTCAAAAATATACTATCCTACACATTGTAAGAGCAGAGCTTAGCTAAGACGCAAACCATTAATTTATGTCGCCTACATTCGACTGGCTCTTTATTATGTATTTTATTATGTATGCTCTTCTACATCTAGAATGTGCCGAACCTACAATGACCTGTTTACCGACATTGATATATTTACAGTTTCTTAATAATATTCAGAACCGAGTACAGAATATTCAAAGATACAGTAACTAGATGTTATCTTTTTTTTCCTTTTTTATCGATAGTGTTTTGCCTGCCCAATGTCTAGGTGAAATATGCCTGGATTCTGTTACTTATCATATTGTACATTATACAACTATACTATTTTTGTCCTTACTTGTAACTCTATTTTTCATCGGTGTACGGTTAGTCAAATCTAAAGTTGATAGTGCAAACTATTGCAGAGTAGGTATTTGTGGCAAATGTTAGTTATTTCTATAAAATTAAGCTGGCAACGAAGGTTTAAAGTCGCTCATTGCTGGCGTTGGGTGCCCTAATGATTGTTTATGCTTCCAACAGTGATTTGTGTGGGCGATTAATTGTTCCGATTGTGTGTGTCCATTGATAGTTCACCAATACATATACATTACCCCGCACGCAACACGCCCCGCTCCCGCCCCTCCCTCTACAAAACACAGAAATGCAAGGTGCAATATGCACCATGATGACATCATTATTTAATACCTGTTTGAATGTCTGCTTTATTTACCGTATAAATAAATAAAAATATATCAAAAATAAAAATATTTGTTGTTGTGTTTCTTAAGTGGTCACCACGCGGCCAATGTACATTTAAGTACATTTTGAAACAAAGGCAATGGATCTAGGTTTCTTTTGAAATTTAAGTATTTGAATTTAGTTTTTTTAAATTTTTATTTATTTATTTATTTATCTTCATCTTGATACATGACATAGGAAATGGAGCCGCTCATCTGACTACACCACACCACACAGTCAACGACTCATATGATAAATTATAGAAGTCTTAAGAGACGAAGCTATGAATATGAGAGACATATGTGGAAATATTTTAATACGATGGCCCAGGGATCACAACATGTATGACCTGGCTTAGTGTAGATTTGTAGTGATAAGTTTTAAATCACAATGAGAGCATTTTTAAGGGTTACTCGTATTGTAGAACCTTCCGGTCTTTGATTTTCGAGGGCAGCGACCATCTTCCACTTAGTTTTTAAGGAAATTTTATCAACGAAGTATGAAAAAGCAACAAGCTCTTTTCCAGCAAAAAAACAGATGTCATTTTCCGAGTTTATTTTAACTCATTTCATTTGTAAATGTCATTGTATGGCAAGATCGTAAATTCAGTTATATCTTAACAACTCTATTTGCGATACTAACACATTTAAATACTATTCCTACTGTTTAAAATACTACGGAAGTTGGGAGAGGGGTGTGTTTAACCTATCCACAGCTTACTGATGCTGCATGCAGTTGAATGTTTGGTGTGAAGCGACGCAGAAATTGCCCTAAACGATGCATATTTTCGAAACATTGATCAACGGTAGCGATCTCTAAAATTAATTTAAATGAAAGATAATAAAAAAATGCGTGTATATTTATTGGCTATGAAAAGCATATAAAAGTGTGCCCTGGTAAAAATATCTTTAATTTTTGAAGCCCTCTACTCTATATTCATAGCTTCGGCTCTGTGAGATATATAACTTATCTTAATTAATTAATCATACCTCTGGGAACGAAATCCAGTAACTATTCAAGAACATACCTACATATCGTCCTATGTGCTGTTTAGTACATTCTGAGATACGTAAATTAATTTATCAATTTTTCATGGACATATGTGGGCTATAAAAGCAAAGGCAGCAATATCCAAAAAAAATGAAATGCAGTTATCGAGGATTATTAGTTTATGATGTTTTGAATTCGAGATTTTAGATTTTACAAATTTACAGGAAACATGATTTTGGAAGAGATAGATACATAAAATCTAGATTTCAGTAGGTGCATTTTAAATTAGTAATCCTGGTGACACATTCAAAATATATTTTTATTATTATTTATATTGCTATCTTTGCTTTTATACCCCACATATACTAAAAAAAACAGTGCCGTTCATCTGGAAAGTCTACCTAGTAATTATTTAAAATCTAGTCTGAGCAAATATTTTTTAAAACAGTTTTTATTCGCTCGTCTCAGTATGTACTAAACGTCACATGGGATTTATAATGTATACAGCGACGATATACAAATATCGTCGACTTGTATGATTTTTATTATTTGTTTTTGTTCACACAAAAATACAAATCCCTCCGAAGTTTATTAGTACTGCGAGCGGCATCGGCCACGCCCGCTGGTCAGCTGTTCCAGACATGCGATAAAACTAGATCGGCTGAAACAAAAGCTTGATTTATTGTTCAAAACACAGCTGCTTCACGATGTGGACGATTATCGTCCTGCGATAATGGCCAGAGGTGCTGGGTTTAACGGCCTTCCCGTACTGTTATGTCGTGTAGGTAAAGGAAAGTGAATTCGATTCCCAGAGAAAAGGATTTGCTCTTAAGCCTCAACTATTTATATCGTGATCGCAATATCCGAACGTGCGTACGCAGGGTGTCTCATAGCTACTAGCAAAAACTTTACAGGCGGATTCCTGCCTTGATAATGAGTCGAAAGAGTTGTAGCAACCATGACCTAATGTCAATAGTTATGCAATATCAAAGATTGCATTTTTTCTGACTAGTTTTTTGCAAAAAGTTGAACTATCATCACAACTTATCATTATTATGAACAGTTTATTCGCTTTATACAAGTCGAATAAAATGATAATAATGAGAGCAGTCGTGATTTTGAAACTGCGGCTAGTTTTTATGGAAGATAGCGTGGATGATTTATCTTAATATAAATATGTATAAACTAGCTGTAAAATGACGTACTTTTGCTTGTTCGAAATAATGTTTTACATTAAATACTAGTGTTGATACCCTAGCGGGGCCTAGCGGTATATAAATCAAAACATTCTCTTCTTTAAAAAAAATTTACAAATATTTTTTTTATGTCAACCCGTTGGAAATATTTATTCATTAAAATAATATCGGTAAATTGGCAAGGTGTGTCGTAAAATGTTGATACGGAGTAAAGATTATATAACATATTTCGGTCAGACTTAAGGCTGTGAAAACAGCGCCACTTTATTGTTTGTATTATAAAGAAAGTGGTGTTAAACAAAGAGTTATTTTATTTAAAGAACTTTATTTAATGTAAGTAACAGGAATAAATGTTTTTTTTTTTATTTTAAATTGATATTTATTTCATTTATGATACAGCCATACACCTACACAATCTTTTTTCAGCAATTCCTCAGAGTCTGCAATACTCTACATGTGGCAAGATCTCCTAATATGCCACCACAAGTACATCAGCTCTAGTGGCTATGACACTTTTACGATCTTATTGTAGTAGACGTCTGAGTGTTTTATAATAATCAACAAATTGAAATAAAACAGAACAAAAAAACCTTTCTGCATAATATTACAAAATCAACTAGATGAACTACAATCCTTTCTAACATAAATGAGACAGCCTTATTTGACAAGTTCACTGAATCTCACTCACTTCTGTAACCCTGCATGGCGAACAATGTAGAATCTAGAAACATGTGTCTCATTCTTTTTATTGAATGACGGAGTTTTATGTCTGCACGATATTATTACTTTACCCATCTGAAACAGTTTTAAAGAAATAGTAGACAGTGGCTTATCTACCGTTATATCTTTCACACTCTTTCTTAGAAAATGTTAGAACGTATGTCGAGATGCTATCTGAGATCATTCCTGTCACTTAAAGGCTTAATGGTGCAACTTCTGTACATGTCGAACGTACATTGTGTGTTGTTGTATGCTAGAAATTTTTTTTATTAAATTTTTTATTCGTAGGTACCTACGTGTGGTTTGTAATGGTTTTGTAATTTGATCGTAGTCAGTGTGGACACTCTACTTTTGTTTTTACTAAAATACAATTATATAATAGAGACATTATTAAATTTAGTTAGTATCAGTTTACTTATATTCTCATAAAACTGTATTATTTCTTGTATCCGAGCATATTTTAAAAAAGTATTCTTGTACTTTTATCTAATAATTTGAATAATTTGAAGTTACTTGTTTTCTCAATATATTTATAGTATCTTCGCAACTAATTTATTTTATTTAATACTTTATTCTCACTTTCGTTGAAACTCATCTCTAAGTATTTATCCTAGTGAGATGAGTGACTCACTTTCCATATCCTATGATGGTAAGAAAAGTCTGAATTGAAAATATTTTTTTATGTATACAATAGCAGAAATAGTTAGAAATCTGAATGTAAAACAGTAAAAAAAAAACTCTCTCTCTCTCTCTCTCTCACACACACACACACACACACACACACACACACACACATACACACACACATACATGTTTTGTTGCTACCTTTTGCACAATACGATTATTTTCGATGATTTTTGAAATTTTTAGTGAATTTACCATAAATTAACTAACAACCAACTAACGAGAAAATAGAACGCCACACTTTTGCTTCGATTACATACAAACGTTGAAGATTTTAACCGAGCTTTTAACACATTTTAAAATCTTCCAATATTTGGTTTATCTGATCGTGCCAGGTCTTTCTCGAACGCCCTCTGTTCCTCCTGCCTTTGGCATCCGCCCCTCCTGGCTTATCTTATCATAAAGATATACGAATTGAGGTTTTTGAAAGGATATACTTAATACTTAGATTATCAGCAATAGCAAAAAGAAGACAATAAGTTTATGTAACCGTGAAGGACATTACGATTGTTTTCGAAACCGATTTTTATTTTATTTTATTATTTTATTTTATTATATTATATAGTTTCATCTTTTTCAAACCTGTTAACACTATTAAAAACATTTGTACTACCAATACTCGAGTGGGCACTGAATCACTACAATCAATTACGGTGAAACACTTAACACGTTCGATGCGGCCGCCCCCCTTCCGATAATAGTTTGACAGTTGGGTAATCGGATGTCACTCAATACCATACATTTATTTGGTCGGCCTTAACCCGCTCGCGCCGAAGGTGTCGATTGGCGTAATGGGGTTAACCAAACCCGCAATCAATGTAATCTATGACAAACAAAACATTTGATTTACTTTGCGTGTCGAACTGCCGGTCAGAAAACACTTAATACAAAAAAAAATTGTATTAAAGTCTCAAAGGGCATTTTACCTCACTAAGGGAGGTGCCTACTATAATCATTGCGCACTTTTAAAATATTAATTTTGGCTGCGTATGGCCTTACAAAATGTCAAACAGCTAAGAGATATCAAAGTTTGCATTTTTTTATATAAAACCTTGGAATATCATGAGAGAATATGATAAGCCAAAGTATTTTTAATATCCAATATAAATTACTTTCATGTAGTCTGATGTTTTATGATAGATAGAAAAGTAAGTCAAGATGATAGAAAAGTAAGTCAGAAATTTTGGAAAAAATGCAAACTTTGATATTACTTATCTCCTTGACTGTTGAATTTCACCCAATGTGTAAATAATATTGTCACGCGTCGTGACTGCGGGAGGAATTAATGAAAACGCTGGAATTTAATAACGGATTTATTAATTATAAAATATTGATTATAATATTTGTATAGGTATAAGTATCTACTTCTTTTATATGAGTAATTCCACCAACATGTTTCAGAAAAACCTTTCCATCGTCAGGGTGTTGTATAACTGTCAAAATATCAGAATGAAATGTCTTTTGTTTCTTGTTTTTCTAAATTATTTGAAAATATATTTTTTAATACTGTTACTGAAGTTCTTAATTACTCGCAATTGTAAAATTTTTTAGAATTGGGCTAGTAGTTAAATTTAATTGATTATTAATAATATTTTGTTTACTATAATTTTTTTAAACGAAAATTTGTTAGATCATTTTTACCGTCACCACGAGTCTGCCTGCAAAGTTTCAGCTCGATTGGATAAAAATCGATCCAGAGTTTTTCCGGCAGACAACAAACCACAGACGCTACGAGTTAAAAGAAAGGGAGTAATAAGTATTATTAATTCATTAAAAAACGGAAAACCGGTCTAAAAAGTTAGCTGATAAGTATGGTGTAGGTACTTCTACGATAAGTGATATTAAGAAAATATTTTAAATAAATACCTAGAATTATGTGTACGCGGGCGAGGTAAACTAGAATTAATAATACGTAGTAGGTACATATGTACAAGAATTGCTTTTCTTCATACATTCAGTTATCCGGATTTTTGATTATCCGAATGCCTTACGAAAACAATTAGTCCGGTTAATCGAGTCTCTACTGTACGCAGTATTTTCTGCAACGAGTCTCTCGCACTCATGTGCCATTTCTTCAGCTTCTCGCGGTGATACTGTTACCTTCTGTGTATAGTTTTCTGGGATATTCTGCCGTGTATACGTGATTTCTCTGGCCAACTTTTGGGATCCCGTTGCAGGATCCATCATCAAGGCTGATGTCCTGCATGGACCTTGCAATAGGATCCGAAACTTTGGCCAGAGAGGTCACATATACACGGCAGAACATCCCAGAAAACTATTCACAGAAGATTCTGAACGGCCGTGAAAACCTAAGGACATTTTTAAACTGTTACCTGTCTACGATTTTTTTTTATTAACTTTTTTCTAAAAATGTTTAATTATCTGAATTTAGCACGCCGAAGGTTGAAGCTACTTCACTTCGTGGCAAAATAGTATATTTCACTTCCACAATAGTAAAGTATATTTAGTACGATATCATTACGTGAACCGTACGCATGACCTTTGGTCCATGTTGTGGAATCAGTAAGCCGATATTTAAGGCGGGTGGCAATCCGTTTTATACTCTTTATTTAGGTTTGTTACGTAAATATTGAGAAATAAAAGAAAGCCGTCAATTAGAGCCGAATGCGGTGCTCACCCGGTGGGGTTTTATCGGTTCTCTGTGTCACATTTGGTTATTTATTGCGCCCAGCCGGTCGGCGATAGCGGAACACCGCCTGACTCGGGTTTTATAAGCCTAGAGATGAAGATTAATATTTTCCGATACGACCACCCCAAAAACTGAAAGTCACCAAAGTGGCCGAGGGTTGTGCCAGAAATATATGTAGTTTACACACGTAAAAACACATCACTAGGTAAATGCATTCAAGAGATATTTTCTTCTTCAAATTTTTTTTTCAAATTCTCTTTGTGGCACCAGTTGATCAAAATTTGTTTCAATCACACTCAAATTTCGTTTTAAAAAATTCGGGAGCGATGCTCCCTTCTTCAGGACAAAGAATGTACTAAAATTAATAATCAAATATAGACAGATTTGGTTATGGTGTTTACAATTATGCAGGTAAAAAATAATTATAATGAGAAAGGGTTCAAGAGAGGTCTATTTACAAAGTTTATTTTATTATTTATAAGTTTTTTGTTTCTATGGATACTTTTTCTAATTTATAATATTTCTAGATTATCCAAATGAAAACCCATAGTCTTGCTATATAAAATTTTGAATCCGGTATTTACATTCTATCAGATGATTTGAAAATTCTGAATAATCATTATTGATATATTTCTATTATTATTGTTTTATTTACTAGTACCGTTATTGCTCAGCTCCTATAAAATTAAAGTTTTTATTAATCACCAAATTTACAGGACATGTATTTAATTGGAGCACTATTAACACTCGTCTGTGGAACACTTTACACTCGTTTTTTTAAAGTATTCGAACGTCTGTGGTCGCACTTATTCACCTTGAATGGTAGGTACGCTCTTATTTTAATGTCGCTGGTCGCACTGAGTCGCCGCTATGCTTCTGGTTTCGCTTTGTCTGTCGTAGCTCAACGTATAACATCGCAAAAAACTGTTTTTATTGATGGCGTTCATCTCGCTTATAAACTTTTTGGGTTTCTAGACGTTTTGCAAATCTATTAGATTATTATAGACGCTTCTTGTAATTTCCAATTTACTGTAAAATGTCCAAAGCGCTGTAAAGTCCTCAATTACTTGTAATTCTTTCCATTTCTACAGTCTCGCGACAAAACACTTATTGAAAACCTATTTTGACATAAAAATATATAATTTTCTCTGAAACCATGCCCGTCTTTAATTTAACAATGTATGGAACTAATGTAAAAGCGTCCATTACTATTGTTAGCAATGGAGCTGTTTTCACAGCCTTAACTCGGGAGAGAAAGACGCTAAGGAAACTAACTTCTAGATGGCGTTATGATGTTGGATATGGATGATGGTGAAACACAAATATACTACGATTTCGCGATAATTTTAATTGTCGAGAAAGTAACATTGTAATTAGCATTTCAAAATTTACACACATTTAATGAACATGGGTACCAAGATAAAAATAAAATATGGGTCAATTGGATACGTAGAGCGCCGATAACTTTTAACCAAACCTCGTAAAATATGATTTCATAAATTGAAATATTAAATTAAAATAAGTGAAGTCGCAGCCCTGACCATTCAATAATAATTTTTACCTCATGTAATATTTAGTTGAAAAAAAAACACATTTATTGTTTATGTGGGAGGAGTGAGTGGGTTAAACTTTTTCCCTTGGCGATAAAATATCGCGGAATATTGCAGTACAGCATTTTTAAATTGTACAAATTATCGTAGCGGCATAATGGCCGCTTATTTATTGAGAATTCTCGAATGTACAAAACCGCCTTTCCTACGTGTGCCCGGAGAATGTTTTCTTTAAAATTATTATCTTGATAATCATTAATATTCCGAAATGTTTATAAACAGATTATTTACTTCGACTTTATTTTTCACTCTACGAGCGCTTGTAACGTGGAAATTAATCTTCACATTTCTCGGTGTTTCACCCCCTCCCCCCTCCAAGATTTTAGATGCGAACATAGCTTGCAGCTTATATGTCACGAAATTGGGTGACGGTTCTACTACCAAGTCAGCCGCGATGGCTTGTATCAATGCCTACTTAGTACTTATCTAGTGTGGAGTGATGATACGGCATAAGCATAATTTAACATTTTCAATGTGTAAAAACCACATATTACCAAAAATTGTATTCATGAAATTAAACTCTAATTTTTTCATTAAATTTAATTATTCGAAATTTTTTCATGTAGCTTTGTGATAGAACATTTTAATGATAACACTGTTTACTTTCACTATTTGTTATTTATAACAAATTTAGAACATTTTGAGTGCTAAAGCGTGACTTCGGTAATATTACTAATACTAAACATAAGACTATTGGACGACGTGAGGAGTGGGGGGGGGGGAATTAATGACGGATGGGTACAGGGGTGTGGTCACTAAGCTAAGAAGAGGGGATTAATAGAATTCGAATGATAAATAAATTTTTGTTACAATTAATGGCTAAGTTTTCTAAGATATCTAGCTTCTCACCCTTTAAAATTAAACAAGATTTAGTTTAATTTTGCAGTGTTTTTATAAAACTGTTCGTACATGAATGACACGTACGCAATTTTTGTATTGTATTCAATATTTAAGATAGAAAAGTAGATACTTTAATTTTATCATCCATTATAGATTAAGGCATCCTAAGTTTTTCTCATTTCATAATCATAATTTTCATCCACTTATTCTTGAAGAGTCCCAAAATCTTGCACTAAATTAACATGTTATCAATCAAAGCCAAATATATAAAGACTTCGTTGATGTTTGTCCAAACTTATTCAAGGGTAAGCAACCGGTTGCAGTCCTATTCTTTCAGGATCTGTCAAGAAGATTTATATTGATTATTATTCCTTTGGCTTTCGCAAGACTTGTCCAAGCCATCAGTGGATATCTCTTATGTGTGGAAATTCCATTTAATACTTTTAAATACTTGTTGTTACCACGTACTGTCTGATATTGTTTTTTTTATTTAATAAAAAATAGATTGCGTGCACAGAATACGCATTAAACATCAATATTCTAACTAATTGCTAAATAAGCTCAACGCCTATGCTGTAAAAAATAGGATTTACTTTCTGCTCTGGAACGTGAGACTATTGGATAACTAGACAAATGATTTAATTTTATTTATTGATATGGCAGCTTTATTGTGGTGCAACATAATTCTTTTAATTTACACTAAATTTAGCTTTGTAAGCACACACGTTCACTTATATTTATCACTACTATAGCGACGTCCTTCTTATCATCAGTTGAAATTATTATAAATTACACCTGATGAGAGCGACTGCGCTGAATTATAGTGTTAAATTTATCTTAACGTGTATGCATTAAAAAAGATTAATTAACATTAATTTGTTGTTAATCAAAGTGACTTAAAATTATTAGGTTTTCACGACCGTTCAGAATCTTCTAGCGTGTTTTCTAGGGTATTATGCCGTGTTCTTTGACCTTTCTTGCCAAAGTTTCAGACTCCATTGCAGGGTCCATCATCATGGCTGATGTATGACCAGAATGTATGACGGATACGACAGAAGATGTATGAAAACCCAAGCCAGAAGATAAAGTGACCTAATCCTTGATGGCGAATTTTTTTACCCTCGGATTTTGCTCGATAATTTAATTTCCATTCATCAGTTGCCAGAGACACTTTGCCGTCCCATTTCCGTTATAATTTTTTGTTTGATGCATTTATAATTACTGTTCGTTTAATACATACGTCCACGTTGTTCGAGCAAAGCACCTCGCGCGAGGCAGCGCGTCGGGCGGCGCGAGCGGCCGCAGCTAATTAACACGCGGCAGAGTCGGCCCTGCAGGTACAGGTACGGAGTTAGTTTGTTTAACAGGTTCCCGGCCACGGTCATCCCAAATTCATTTGCATCCGCGGAGATGTCTTAATCAGCGCCGGACGTGATGTGTGCGCTGTCCGAAGGGAGGACTGCTAACGACCAGCGGAACAGGAATCGTCAGTGGTCAGAATTGATTCAAGGAGAATTTTAGCAATTAAAACGAATCACTGTAACTACGCCATTAGAGTACGAAGAATGCGAATAGTGATAATTGGATACGTCAGGTGAGCAAGGCACTAGATTCTTAATAACAAAAATATTTTGAACCCGTTTTTAGAAGATATTTTTATAACATGTTTGAGGAATCCAAAATCAAGGCCATAAATTAAAATAATATTGTTCTTAGGTTTTCACGACCACTCAGAATCTTCAAGTTTGTGTTTACTGGGATATTATGCCGTGTTGTTACGACCTTTCGGGCCGACGTTTCGGATCCCATTGCAGGGTCATGTGATCACATCAGCCCTGATGATGGACCCTGCAATGGGATCCGAAGCGTCGGCCCGAAAGGTCGTAACAACACGGCATAATACCTCAGTAAAGACAAACTTTAATAAAATAATATTTAATGTATTTATCTCATTAGTGTAAATAAGATAACTACTAAATTTCACTTGCACTTTCAAAGTAATTCAGTTAATCACTTACAGAAAACGGGAGATTTTGATAACTAAGCATAGCATTTTATAAACCGGGGAATTTAATAAATGCCAAGGAAAAAAAATCTTACTATAGGGCTTCACCGAAAACATCTAATTTCATCCATAGGGGAAAGGATAACTTAAATCTTATAAATAAGTTGATTATACGTGGTATATTCAATGTTAGATAATGACCGTACAAGCCGAAACAGCTGTCACATTTAAAATAAGAACTTTGCAATAATATTTATAAAAATATTTTGAAAATAAAAATTGGTCTGAAGAGGATTTAAAAATTGAAATAATTTTCAGGCGTGTTCCTATATGTTAATAATTCGGATAAATGTCATATACAACATTAAAAAGAATATGGCTTGATACTATAGACAGAAATAAATATCTCATTACCAGAGGTGAACTCTATGTACTAGTTCATGAAGGTGATAAACGATAGTTGCCGTAAGCGTACGTTAGTGTGATATAAAAAATATATACAGGGTTATTTGGAAAACATTAATAACCTTGCAGGAATATATTTCTGCCTTGATTATGAGTCGAGCAACCATGACTCAATAGCTATAAAGATATGCAATATCATATTTTGCATTTTTTTTCCAAATAGAGACACCTGTATACACCTACGCTAAAAGCCCACTAAGGCGTTGATAAATAAATTATTATTCTAGAATTTCAGCAGTCGAATATCAATACTCTTATAAGTAGTCTACACATAGTACACTACACTTAATCATTTATTTGAATAAATTGAAGATGTCTTTGGTGTTCCTCTCCTTTTTTGAGTTTAGGGTCGTCTTAATTTGAATAAGAGATATCGCCAGTTCACAATTAACGCCCGCTTTTGTATAATTTGTGACGGCTGCCGGGATAATTTACAGGCGCTGGACCGCAGCCCCGAGCCTTGAGATTTATTCGCTAGAGATACCATTAAATCGATTTCCATCCCTCCTGCTCGCCTCCGATGGTTCGCCTTAGAAAATTGTGGATCGCAGCCATCGATCAGAATGAATATAATATTACGTTCAAGGATGATATTCAACTAATTTATATAAATTATATAGAAAAAACACATATAATACCTATGTATTGTTCTGACCCTGACATTGATGCTGATATTCTTTCAGATACCTTATCATCGTTCAAAAACTCACTCATACACAACATCCATTTTCTAAACGATGACCTGAACCTATAGATCCATTAAATCAATTATTTATTTACATATTCTTATATGATCACACTACATTCAAACACTAAGTATATAATAATGTACGCGTACATTATTATATACTTAGATGTAAAAATACATGTTACTAAAGCGTGTCGAAGACACATGTAATTGGGATTATGGGTATAGTCTTCATTGATAATGTTTTATTATCAGAGTATCATGTACCTATTATCCTGTTAGTGTCTCTTATAAATATTTAAAAAAAGTATATTTATACAGGAAACACGTATGGATATAAGGCAGCCACAGAGCTGTATTAACTGACTTAAGGGATCACTTTGCACAATACAACGTTCACAATTCCACCAATAATAGGATGCTCCCTTATTTTAAAGAACTTCGGGTTTATTATACAGGTTTCAACATGTATAATTAATGTCAGATGAAGAAAGAGAATCTCCACTAAGTATCTAGTGTAGTACTGTGTAGCTAATATAATTCTAGATGCTCTCTTATAAATCTTTGTTAATTGCTTCTTTGGTCATTACATTACCATCGCCTATTTTTTTTACCGATGTAATGAATCTGGGGGTTAAACCTATTATTTTTTTCTAAATTAATTCATTTATACTAGAACTAAATTTATTATTTTAATTTTTAATATAATTCATAATTTAAAAAATTATAATAATTTCTGAAAGAGCAATAACTAGTGAACTTATTAAACACAGATAACATAAAACGCATATCAAAAATTCACTACGTATATTACAATAATTATGTGTTGTGTTGTGAGGTAGATTGTTAACGTAAAGGAAAATAGAGTAATTTGTCTATTTTCAAACATCACTAATTTCCAACATAGAAGTATAGTATTTGCTCTAGAACACATATTATTAAAGCGACAAAATATTTTAATGAAAAATTTCTTGTGCAATATTAGACGAGATGATATATTGTGGTTGTAGAAATGTATCGTATTACACGAAAGTAATCCACGCGAGTCAGCACCTCCACAGTACATTAATTCTCACTTCAGCGACTAATTAAAAGCCATCAGTTATCGGCGCATCTCGGAAGCTGGGCTTATCCGAGAAAAATCCATTCAGAATGTGGGATTGAGGTGTTGGTGACGGAGATATCTCTTTGTTCCGTGATTTCTTTTTACACCGCGCCCACGCAGAAAAGAATACAAACAACCTGTTCCATTAAAATTCGTTCATGATTTTATCATTATTTTTAAAAATGTATCGTGACGTATATAAATCACTTTGCTAAATTTATATCGTCGATGATTACGCATTTCCTACCAAATAAATATTTTATTCATAAAATAAATTATATAAGTCAATTCGAAAGATATATAGAAAAAATTATACAATTGTCACCATAATAACTATGTTATATACGATTTTTAAATTTTGTGATTTTTGTATGTAGTCATGTATAAATGATATATCAATTATTCATTTTTAATATCGCTGTCAATATTATATTGGAATGAATTTCAAAACTTTTGAGCAATGCAGGCTAGGTGTATAAAATGTATTGTTTTAAATATTTTACCCTTAAATAACTACATGATTTTTTTTATTTTTGAATAAAAATATATTTTATCATTCATTTATATGCATTCTATACGTCTAGATGGGAAAAATAATGTAAAAAATCTAAAATACTGAAATAACCAAAATTCTTATTCAAACAGTACCAATATATTGTCCAAAATATGCATTTATTATTTTATTAATATTTCTTTGATAAAAAATTTTAAAAGTGATATTCTTGCACTTAATTTAAAGATAAAAATATCAGATGCAAATTATTTATTTCTTTGAATGGATAATGATTGTGCAATGGATTAAATTAATTTATGCGCTTTCTAATATTATTTGAGAATATGTTTGAGAACATATCATTTGAAAAATTCACTCCGGAATCTCACACATATATCTTTGTGCCCATAAATTATAATAACCAACATTATTCTTCCTTCTATATTTAGGAGTAATATACATATTTAGGTACTTCTTTAAATTCAAATTTTATCATTAAGGACTGCTTGAACATATCTAACATTGTAAATACGACGACGAAAATTAAGATGGAGTGACATCGTCCTCAAAGACATTTCTGTCTTGAAGCTTCGGAACTGGAGAGAGCTGGCACTAAGCCGAGATGAGTGGAGGAAGACTCTTCAGGAGGCCAAGACCCACCAGGGGTTGTAGTGCCAAGAGTGATAATGATGAAATACGGCGGCCAAAAAATGCCAATCTAATCCAAAAAGGCTAATATTTTTGTCAAAAACAGATCAGCCTCCCACCGGGACCGTTTTTTTTTTCTAATAAAAAAAACGATCTTTTTAAAAGGCTTAGATTAGAAAGTAATATAAGACCACCAACATACCTCAATTTTTTTTAATAAACCCAGCTTTTTTGGTAGGGTACACAATTGAGGTAACCGTTTACACCTCTTGAGGAGAGGGACTGCACCTTATATAATGCAGTGGTGTCCAGCGAATGCTTAGTTTATTGAAAAAATGGAAATATTACATTCATACATGTTATCATGCATACGATGTCATCTGACACGTATTTATTAATATATTTTAACCGTAGTTCTTGACATAAAGAATGGGAAATGAAATATACGAATTATATATACTGAATTAGTCGTTGTAAATGTAATGTACATGCATGCCTATATTGGTGATCTTGCCTGTATGCATATCAAAGCAACAATGTTTCATAATGTTATACACGATTTCTTCTCCGATAGTACCACGTGTGTTAAAAATGCATTAGAGGTGTTCACATCGCCTGAGATTTGTAATATGTCGTTAGGTGGATGTGATACTGGAATTAATATTCACGTACAACCTGTCATTACCAGCCGGGGTTATTACCTGAGTAAGTAAAGCCTACATTCGTCAAATGTGATCTGCAGTTACGAGTTCATTTTTTTAATTTCCTCTCAGTTTTTACAAGGCGATTACGGTAACCTCTGATGGTGATGTTTTATGTTCCAAATTTATACTGAAACAAAAAGAGTAATTTTTATTTTTACTCACAAAACGAAAACTTTAATCGCTTAACGAGAGTATTACGATATATATTATAACTATATGGTATAATTAAGTATTAATATGATAGATGGAAGGTATTTCTATCTATGGATGCACTGCTATATGACCACATTAAACATTGCTTTCGTTATCAAGATATATTATAGATGTCTCATGGAAACGAAACTGTTTTTCATATGAGAAAGTAGGTATGGAAGTCCTTTTGAATGTTCACAGGGCTTACGACTTACCGTACGGCTGGCTCAGGTTATCACTTTACACAATTTAACGTTCACAATTCCACCCATGAAAACTACCACATTTACATAATTTCTGGCCTCTGATTGGTTGGGCTCGCTCACATGTTTTGGTCAGAATTCACTGTAGAACTCAATCACCATTACATACCTTATAGAGGTACTTTAAGTGATATGAAATATATGCACAATAATTTGCGAATTGTTCGTTAACTAATATTAACAATTGCATTGACTGAACTAAAACTCTAAATACACTTTGAGACGTATGGGAGCACCACATCCTTTATGATCATCAACGGCTCTAAGATAACCTATAAAAGATAAATTAAATAAAATGAAATAGCCATATTGTCAAAACTTCATTAAGAATACTAGTTAAAGACATTGAGGAGCAGCCTGACAGTCAGACCTCAAGTAAAGGAGAAAGCGGAAGATCGCATATTGGTAGATTAAGTAAAGTTAATTAAGGGATTAGTGAACAAACAATAGAGGAAGAAGGTGATGCAAGATGGACGGACCAAATAAAAAAATCACCGGGTCATCACTCAACACACGCAGCAGTTAATGGGGACCCACCGCATTCACAGGACCTTTTTATGAGCGAAAGCTCCCATATCGGTCCTACTCTTACGTCGCCAGGTTGACATTTTCCCCTAAAGGCCATCTCCGTGTAAAAGGCGACCCGGCAAGGAGAGGCCCAAGAAAACTCCATTCACTCTCCCACTCCCACCAAACGCTATTTATTAGATAATTAAAACAAAATATAAAATCAAAAATAGAAAATTTAATCAGAAAATAAAGCATACAGAAAAGAGAAACATAAAAATAAAATATATCAAAGAAAATAGTTAAATAGCCAATAAAAGAAATATAAGCCATAATAAGAAATTCATAAAAATAAGAATGAATGAAGGTAAATTAAAGAAAAGAAAAAAGTGGCAACACTCGCAGCAGGATGGGAGGAGATCTATATGAATATATATAGAAATTTTAAGTACTTGTGCATAATTGTATGAATAACTTTGTTTAAGAATTCGGTCGTACCTTTCTCATTATAATTGGTTGAATAAAATATAAATTAGATCTTTTTAGTGTCAAATATCTTATTCAGCCGATTACAGATTTCATATAAGTGTTATGAGGTGTTTAATAGCCCATTTGAACCCACACAGGTGAGCCATTAAGATACGTGACAGCGGATGCTTGGGGCGCCCGAAATGTTCAGAAAAGGATTCTGTGATACTAATTAAGTAATGATTATGACTAAATTACATTAAATGCACTTAAAAATAAGATTCTGAAGCGGGATTTATATAAGTTAATCGAATAAGAAGCATAATACAATTAAATACTTAGTTTAAAAACACTTATAACTAGTTTCGGTTGATCTCAACCTTCATCAGGACAATATTGGCGGCACTCGTAGCGCAGTGGGCATGACACTGGCTTCCCATACAGAGGGTTCCGCATTCAATTCCCGGTGAGGTCACAATTTAAATCTATGTGATTTACTCAAGCCCGGGTATTTTGTGATGTATTTCGCTTCTGTAATTGGGCCTTCTGGACTGATGAAGCGTTAAAAACATAAATATATATATATATAATGTAGACTAATCTAAGTACAGACATTTACATAGATTAGTCTTTATTACATTGTCCTGATGAAGGCTGACATGAATCGAAATTAGTTGACAAATATATACATATAAGTGGTATAAAAACAATTTAATTTAATTTTAAATTTTAATATAATGTCAAGCCACAAGTGTTTTCTTACTTTGAGAATTTCATAATACAATCAGTTAATTTTTAAGTATGATCAAGATATTGGAAGTTGGAAGTTGTGTAAAGTCAGCCCACTAAACCCGTTATTCAACAATAATCATTGTTAGTTAACAATATCAACACCTGAATGTTGTTTGTCTCTTTTAAAATGTTTGAGCACGAGTTCATTTTGAAGCACAATTAAAGGTTATTAAGGTGTTCAGCTATCTGCTATTTGTATCTTAATTATTTCTTTATTAAGGTGTCTTAGAGGCAACTCTAATGGCAGACTTAATTGATGGAAAATGTATTTTATTTTTGAATTATAAAAGAGCTAACCCGAGGATGCCATGTTTTTTCTCATAATAAATTACGTGATTTTGGAAGATATCTTTATACACTTTATAAAATACATCAATAATATCAAAACAAAATACGCAGATATCCATCTATTAATATATTGCGTTTGAAAATTTTATTTCAAATTGTCAAGTTTTATATATTAAGGCCTGTATAGTATTATTCGTATTCTATGCAGAACTCTTGCGTGTTGGATTTTTCTTCAATTGGTGCTTTGATAATTTTTATACAAATGTAGGTATATTTCTTTTATTTTTTGTTTATTTTTAATTTTACGATTCAACAGGCCGAGAAGCCCAATTACAGAAGCGAAACACAAAATACCCAAGCTTGAGTAAATCGCATAGATTAATTGTGAGCTCGCCGGGAATCGAACTCGGAACCCTTGGTGTGAGAGCTAATGTCTTGGCCACTCGGCTATGAGGGCCGCCAAGTACCGACAGTACGTGATATATATTTTATATTTTTATATTTTTTGTTACATACAAATAACGAGGTTTTTTAAAACAGTTATTATATAACTAGCTATAACCCGTAAAAAATGACGGTACTTTTACATGCCTGTTTCTATTAGTATTTATTTATTTATAGCCGACACCCATAGAATAGTACCTAATAACGACATTTATCAAAATATTTCAAAATTTTTTCAACAATTTCCCTACCGCCACTTAATGTTACAAATGATTCGCGTCTTTGCTACGTCCTATATGTGATACATTTTTGACAGGTCACGCACATGCGGTGCTGGCAACATCGCCATCTTTGCCGCCTTCGGGTTTGCTGGCCCGGGGTTCAAGCCCCGTGTCAGGCCGTTTAATTTGTTTTTTAGCCGTGAATTCGAACAAAATTACGGACGTTAAGCTAAGTTACGAACAGACAGACAGACAGCTGGATGGACAGACAACGAAATTATTATGTTTATTACAGTTATTACAATAATTTATGGGACATTTGTGTTCTCAAATTTGCATTGAATTATTTCTATGATGCTTCTTCTTGAATGAAATCAAATATAACTACATAAATAATATCAATTACATAGATAAATATCTTTGATTTCATTTGTATGACTAAATACATTTTAAAAAGTTACGTTTATCGAAAATGTATCGGAAATGATTACTACTATTATCGCATTCTTCACATATTAATTCATCCATGTATGCATTAACAGAAAAATATTCAGTCTTATTTAATTTAATAATATTTTCTAATATGTTTAATATATGGTCTTTGTCCATTAATTCCGTGCTTTCGTGTAAGGACATCTTGTTGGTATAATATTGGATAACTGTAAATGCTTTTGAAATGTAAAGTAATTTTAATTGTAATAAATGTAAGTGGATGTTCAATTTATCTACATAAACCGCCCCCACGCCGAAATGTCGTAATGGCGCCAATTAATACCACAATTCAAATATGTGTCCGACTGGGAAGTAGATTCATGTATGACGTCATATTCGTTATCAAACTGTAGATAGGAATGTAAATAGTTAATTATTGCTACGTTGGTACTCTGTTTGGAAAGAAAACAACACATGCTTCTGAATATAAGGGGTGCACAACTAAAAAACTAGCTTTGCCCGTGTCTTCACCCGCGTGGAATTCATTTTGAGACCATAAGAGTTAACTATTCGTCCAAACAATGTTATGTAAAAGGCAATATTTATCAACATAAAATTTTCCTGACGATAAGCAAATTTATTTTGATAAAAATTAAATTTTAACTACCTACTTAAATTACCCCCGACAGATTAAAATTAATTTTAAATATATAAAATATGTCGTTATAGACTCTTTTGTAGGTTTTTATAAGCTCAAAAACTTTTTTACAGAAAGCATTCATATACCTCTTACCGTTAAGGCAGCGTTCGTAAGAAACGCATTCACTCGACCATTTTTTCGTCGACTTATGTTGCAAAATTGGTTTCCACGAAAAGCCCTTTTGGGGTAGTCTATATCTATTTTGAAGGTCCATTATAAATATTGGTAGAGAATTTTTGAAATTGAATAATTAGTTCCAAGTATATTGCCTCCTTACAAACTTTACCTCTTTATAATATTAGTACAGATAACGCACAAACATGTTTTTTTTTATCTGAATTGGCTTATTCATTTTATAGATAATTCAACAAAAACAATATAAACAACAAAAACAATTTATTATTTACTAAATTTGAAACCTTTTTGGTTAGACGATTCATTTCATTTTCATTTTTTTAATATGTTGTGACTTTATTGTAAGCTAACGTTGTATTTGTAAAATAGATTATAACTATCTGATTAGTTATGGCGACGTTATTATAAATGAACAAGTCAAAAGTGATATTATTCGAGAAAGATGAAAGTAAGAGAACTTATAAAATACCAATAGGCAACGAATGTTTGGGACAAGTTGATAAGCTTGATAGAAGACCTTGCTCTGTGTCCGCCACCTAATTACAGAGAGCGCTAGAGACTTCGTGCTCTTTTAATATGGGCGCCACCTTTATAGAAACCAATTCAGAAACCAAACTTCTATAGAGGTGGCTTACCTGAATATACCACTCTGTCACATTTTAGTGGAGGTCCTCTGAACATGTTCAACACTCGTCTCGAACATTTTATTTATCATTCTCTCCTTAATTCTATCGACTTAAAATAAAAATGAAGAAATACTTTATTTATTTACAATAAATAAAACATCATAATTTTGTTGTCTGTCTGCCTGTCCGTCCGTAATTTTGTGTAACACCCGTAATTTCGTTCGAATTAACGGCTAAAAAACAAATTAAACGGCTGGAGGTGGGGCTTGAACCACGGTCCAGCAAATCCGATCCGGCCGCTTAACGCATGTTGCTACTGTTGCCACTTCGTGGAGCGACAAAAATATACTATAAATATAAACTAGAGCTTAGCAATGACGCAAAACATATCATATTCCACCCAGCATATTCGCCAGGTTTTAATATAGTACTATCAACTACCGGCAGGGGAAATATAAAAAAGAATTTTCAAATATTTTGATAAAAGTCGTTATTACTATTTCACGGATGTCGACTACAAATAAGTAAATACTTATTCTTTAGGAACCGGCATGTAAAAGTACCGTAATTTGAGTTGCAGCTAGTTTAAATATTAAATTATCAAAAATTGATGTAAAGTAAGATTGATAAAATATGTTTTGGGAGGCCCATTAATATTTCAGTAGTCGGTATGACACTTTTTAAAATTCTCGTTAAAGACAAAGTACCAACGGTTGCCAACCCCACCGGTGTGTTCGGCGGAAGTGGGAACATTATGGGACGGAGGGTGTGAGAGGGGTGTCCACCCCACACGTTCTTATCATTTCATCATATCTATTCAGTTAATTATTAACACCCTACTTGAATTCCACATTTTCAATGAAACAATTGGCTGTTTCAGTAAATAGAAAGATTACACTCACTCGCTGTGTTAAATAAAATATGGAGATATGTCACCGAATATTGTAACGAACCTCTTAATAGAAATGATAGATAGCTTGTGGTTACAAATAAACTTCCATCCAGTAATAGTTTAATGACGAAATCTTCGATGTAGTACAGTTTCAGCACAATGAGTCGTTTGTTTCAATGAAAAAGTCATTCCATTAAAAATGATTTGTAATATATAATAGCTTTCTACACTCTCAACTATATTGTAAAAATAATAATATAATAATTTAAAAAACTAACCCATAAAAACGAAGTTTTTATTGTACTCCCTTTCTCATTGAATCGTGCCTATACACGCGTCGGGCTAATTACTCATTTGCATTGATTCCAATTTGAAAAAAACATTAAAATTTCGAAAAATCCAAAATTAAAAAAATTTTAAACGAAAATTTGTTAGATCATTTTTATCGTTGCCACGAGTCTGCTTGCAAAGTTTCAGCTCGATTGGATCACGGGAAAAGGGTTAAAAATCGATCCAAAGTTTTTTCGTCAGACAAGCAAGCAAGCAAGCAGACGCTACGAGTCAAAAGTAAGGGAGTAAAAACATCAAATGTTAATAATTTATTTAATTGGAATCATTAAGCAGCGTTCCATTTCGCGATCCAAATAAGGTTTCCAGACGCTCCGAAAACAATTGTAAACAAATAATTCAGACGCCTTCGATAACCCAAAACGCATTACCCACTCTTCACACAATGGCCGCCGATAGCCGATCTTTAATTAATTTTAATGGACAACAGCGAATTTCTCGCGGCCAATAAACTTTGCAGGGAACTTTTACAAGCGGCGCGCGGCTCGGGCTGCGCCGGTAGCCCCCGAGATGGGACGCGGATAACTCGCAAGACGGTAGTGCCCCGCTACCTGGGATTAAGGGGATTCCACCTCTCCACACTGAACATCGAGACCATTTTGTTTTCTGACAGCTGAAGCTACCGTAGAAATGATAGCCATAGACAATCACGTATCACAGTGGCGAGCAGTGCTTTCCAACCTAGGGCGTGCAAACAGCAAAAAAACGCGTCACGTGTCTAAGATATGTGTATCGTATGCAAAGTATAAAATTATACAGAGTTCTGTATAATTTTATACTTTGCGTAATTATTATGATTCTTATTAGATTCTATTCAGATACAATTTAACATATTTAATATAATAGTATATATGTACAATGTTTGGAGTGACAACGTTCTCAAAGATATCTCTGCCTTAGAGCTTCGGAAGTAGAGAGAGCTGGCACTAGACCGAGATGAGTGGAGGAAAATTATTGAGGAGGCCAAGACCCACCAAGGGTTGTAGTGCCAAGAATGATGATGATGATGTACAATGTTATTGTTGATATTTGTATTCTTAGTCCTCCCCACTAGGGGTTCCTGTGCTGAGGCGGACTAGTTTATACCTGTTTATTTTCTATTTTTAAATTTCTACGTCGTTTTTAATCCTCCTTTTAATTTATTTGCATAAACTTGATTTAGCCATACTTTTGTCTTTTTATTGAACTCGTCAATATTTTTTAAGGTTGAGGAAGGATGTTGTAGAGTTTTGACGCAAAATAGGATTCAATTTTTTTGAAGGTTGGAGAAAGGATGTTGTAAAGTTTTGTTGCAAAACTATATCCCTTTTTTAGGCGTGAGGATTACAACTCAGCGGAAGTATGTATTTAAGATACTTTTGTTTTGCAGATAAAATATTTATTCTTACATAAATAAATTTCTTAGTAAAAAACATATTTTTACAATTTGTTTAAAAAAAAATTTTCGTTTTCAAACCGATTCTCTTCAAGTAAAAGCGTCTTTCAGTAATAAAGCGCGACTTATTTACTAACACATTATACTTTTGAAGAATAATTAGTTTGACCTTTTTATATGTTTCAAAATTAATGTGCTCGTAGTATTTTTTTAATAAAGAAAAATTGGTGGAACCAGCCGTAGAATTATTTTTTTCTGTACAGGGTGTGACAGAGCTAGTTGACAAAACCTTAGAGGTGGATTCCTGCCTTGATTATGAGCCGAAAATGTTCAACAACCATGATCTACAATCAATAGTTGTACAATATCAAAGTTTGCATTTTTTTTTAAATTCTGGCTTATTTTACAACCATGACATACAATCAATAGTTGTACAATATCAAAGTTTGCATTTTAAAAAAATTCTGGCTTATTTTTTACAAAACTTTTAACTATCATTACAGTAACTTATATCCAATATGAAAAATCTCCATAATTTTGAACTTTCCACTCATAATTATGTAAAGCAGGAATCTAACCTGTAAAGTATTGTAGACTAGCTTTTTTTTTCACAAACTGCCACCAACAAATCAAAGTGTCTCTCGGTTCGCGAAAAAGTCGAAATAGAACGCGGCGCCAAAAATTCCGAAGTCTGTAAAAAGTATCGTCTTCTACTTCTGGAAAATTAAGGATGTTTATTTAGCTGCTCTTGAAAATAACATCACACAATCAAAAAAATTAGAACGTTAAATTTACCTATCCCGGATATAAGGAGTCTCGGCTATAAGGAGCAAATTTAGTCGGTCCCGTCGCGCTCCTTATAACCGAGTTCGACTGTATGTTAACACACAATAGTTTATTTAGTTTATAAATACAAAATAATGAATATTTATAAACATAATAATTTATTCACAAGTCTGCGTATTAATAGTAAATTAATATAGTTAAATAAAGATATTAAATATAATAAAAAATAATAATAATATAAAATATATATATAATTTTGTTGTCAAATCTTGTTATTGATGTTCTTTTGGAAAAAGTTATTCCTCTTTGTTTTCAATTAAGGTACTTAATACCCCTAAAAAGTTTTTTATTTAGTTATTTTAGTTTATCTTTTATAGTTACTTTATTTTATCAAAAAAAAAATTAACACACCCTACCCGCGAATCTGCAATTAAATGTTAGGATCTTTTTAACTCGGTTTTTTTAACGCAATATCATGACATCCGGGAAATCCCGAAAAAACTTATCCTATGTTTAAAAAAATGCATATTATCTTTGCAAGATGACGCGCAGTTCTATGTGGCCGGCTAGTGAATATTGAATAACGTGTTCAAGAAATAATAAAGTGTCTATTTACAAGTGATAAATTACAAAACAGTTTATTTGAAAGAATAGCGTTTAATTAAATAGTGTTGAGTGTTTTTTTTACATTGAATATTTATGAAGCCGTAATTAATAAATCCGTAATAAATTTCCAGCGTTTTCATTAATTCCTCCCGCAGCCACGACACGTGACAATACGTTCAATCATTAAGTTCGTTTAGAAATTAAAATACATGTGATTGAGGTACAAATGTTTTATTTTATTAATTTTTAAAGATTACTTTTTTAAACTGCAATCATAAAACATTTTCTCTAATCCTTGTAGTAACATATTATATTTTAATCAAACGAAATATTAATTATTCATTCCTGTCAGACTATTTTATATTCCTATCGCCATGGTAAAATTAAGAGGTGAGGTGCAAATATTGCCCTCTTCATAACTTTCAAAAATTCAATGAAAATACAATTCACTAGTTTGATAAAACTCAATTTAATCTGAAATGTTCCAATAAAATCTGGGCGACTAGAGTCCGTACGGTACAACGTACTGGAATCGTGACGTGGAGGTAAGCATGAGTTATTGTCACAACTGATATGATTGATGATTCGGATGATCATTAAAAAGATGAAATATTACCATTTCGTTGTATAACTTCTCTGAATTCGCAAACGACATCATGGAGAATAATCATTCTTTTCATATATCTTTAAATTTCTCCATCCCATCTCGCGTAATAGTAATAAAATGAATTATTTTGTACGTTTAGAAGTATAAATTAATTTGAAGTCGGATATTAATTTGTTTAACAATATCACATTCACCAACTCTTCTCCTTTTCTCTCAACACTCCCGTTACACCCATCCTTCTACCTTACACCAGTAACTCCGGCTCTGATTTTAACAGTAGAATCCTAATTAATTATTCGTATTTCCAACTCCGCAATTATTAGCTTCTCTATATACTAATGTGAGTAGTTTAATACTTTACCTATCAATGAGAGGTTCTATTGCTCTCGAAACTCGAGTAGTAAAATTAATAGTATTTAATTAATCTCAAGAAGAGAAAACACAGTGGTATTTCTTCTGCGTATAGTTTTCTTGGATATTCTGCCGTGTATATGTGACTTCTCTGGCCACCGTTTCGGATCCCATTGCAGGGTCCATCAGCCACATCACATCAGCCCTGATGATGGACCCTGCAATGGGATCCGAAACGTTGGCCAGAGAGGTCACATATACATGGCAGAATATCCCAGAAAACACTATAAACAGAAGATTCTGAACGGCCGTGAAAATCTAAGGACATTTTTATAGTTGTATTTCATCCATTTTAACGATCATCCTGAATATGCTTTACAGCGTTAACGCCAACTCCGTCAGTAATATTATGATGATTTGTCAGATCATTTAAAGCTATTCAGTTTGATGCTGTCTGTATCTCAATCCGGTAGATCGAGTAGATTCTACTTAAGGAAGTAGTGCCAGGATAATCTGTATTTGTATCTGAAAGAAATAAGACTTAAATAAATCAAGCTTGTACGAGCTGAAGCTTTAGTTGAGGGATTTTTTTTGGAGTAAAAGGGCGCAAGATTTGTGGGAGTTTGCTACTAATTTTTACTAAAGTGTGCTAATAACTTGTAGCATTCTAGTAGGTCAGTATACTGTTACATAATTTTACTAACTTTCCTCACATGCTAAGTTCAAGAAACGTTATTCGAACTGATTATAAAATTATTTAGTTTTGTGCTACACATGCATATTATAAGTCTGTACCGATTCCATTCAAATAAATATCAATAACCATATTATGAATTAGTTTTTATCAGGTAGTTAACATTTTGACACCCAAATAATAGTTTGAAGCCTATGTACCATAAGCTATTACTGATAATTTATAATATAATATAATATAATATATCGGCTGGATTTTTTAATTTGAATGATTATTGCACTTAATTTCTAAATTTGCCATTCTGCCTATAATTTGCATTTGTTCGTGTAATTTGCGCATTATTTTTACTATTTTCATCGGGGTGCATAAAAAGTGCGGATTTTCAGGTGGTTGTTTAATATTTTTTACGTTATATATTTTTACGTTATAATATTAGTATAGTAGAGAATGAAGTAGAAATGTTTCATCAAAATTTTAATAATACTACTATGAAATATAGTCTTTAACTGTATAGGACGATTATTAAATATCTTCATGTGGAGATTTGGTGCCAATTCTAATGCATACATCTGACACCCGGCATTGGAAAAAAGCTAATAACTTGAAGTATTGGGTGATTCGCATAATCGTGAAGAAATTATCATTGAAATTTATAAAGTTCTATGCTTTGCAAGCGCCTCTTGTCCGCAAATTGTCTAACATTACGTCCATTCATGAGACGTTTAGTACGTTGCATTAGTCGCTGCTGCTACAATCGCCTTGATTTACGGCCATCCGATTGGACCGCGGGTGATAAAGGCCGCAACACACGGGTAATTGTGACTATAAATTTTTATCACTTGGCCGATACTTTCACATTTCTGCGCGGCGAGAACCATATCGATCTCGAGAAATATTTTCCGAGCTCTGGACTTAATTGCCTGCGCGATCATCCTGGGAATTCATTTAGTTCAATAATAAATTGTCTTGCGTATACAGCTATTTTATATGAAAATAAAAAAGATAAACAAATAATTAAAATAAGAAATATATAAGTACAGAAAAAATCTGTGTATCGAAAATAAGTCATATAATTACTTAGGAGCGAGGACTCGTAGATAAAATTTGGGGACTTTAATATGGCATATTCGGTAAAATCTTATATTTAATATTTTAGTAAGCATTGATAATTTGAAGACAAACGCGTACAGAAAAAATATGTAACAATATAAAATTTGCCGTCAAGTCTATCACAAATGCCCAAAAATTTTATATAGGTACATATATGTAAATATATATATAATAATCAATAAATAAAGTAATATAAAATAATTTTTCTTATTTTCATAGTAATTTATTTATTTATTTATTAATGATCTACGCCCTGAATAGGACTTTTATATTAGAGATTTGTATCTGATTGCATCGATGATTGGCAACTTTTTTTTTTCAATTCGACGGGCAACCATCGATATGAGATAACAATTATATCTTAGTTATTAATCATCGATATAATCAGATAAAAATTACAAATAATTGTTCCAGTTAAAATAATATTTTAAGTTTTAGTGCGCTGGGTATCTATACCCGCGCGTACCAGCACGTAAAATAGCTCGCTCTGTCTTGAAACCGTCCGCCCAGACAAATAGTTTCGAATAGTATGAATATTAATGCGACACATAATATATAGATGTTAGTCATCAACGTATATATACATATACATGTTGTTTACTATGTAATTGAGAAGCGTGTAGGTATAGCACATACATAGACTTGTTGTACCTATTGCACTAAGTTATGAAGGAACGAGGCCAGGTCCTCATGCCCAGTGGGCTCTAGCTTTTCATACCAACCGCAAAATCTATGTGTAGGAAGTCTATACACATGTGTAGAAAGGTAGAAATATCTATAGTTCGTCATGGGAAGGACTATAGATATTTCTACCATGGTCCATTCGAATATATGAAAGAAACTAATTTAGAACATATAGGTATAGGTACAACTTTCAAATTTTTGATAATGCGTGGATGTTCTTACGGTGGAATTGCTTATTGTTGCATTATTTAAAGTGATTACTTAAACTAGCTCTAGGCCACCCTATAAAGACTTCCATACACGTTTCTCATATAAATAACTTCGTCTGTATGAGACTTCTATAATTAATCTTAATTAATAATTATCCCTCTGTGCACAAAGTGCAGTATTTGTGTTCTCAGAACATATCTATAAATATATTTGCTAGTTATAATACATGAAAGAATTCGATATATTTAGATGCGTACAGGAATGATCTGTGTTTGCACAAAAAAAATGTGTATATGGATATATAAACCTTAGCTTTTTATTTTAAATTTTACAAAAAGCATTGCGTTTTGGAAAAGTGTTGAAGAAATTGGTTTCTCTGTGGTTTTTTCCTTGATTTCGTGCATTTCAGTTGAATTGTATTTATTCCGCGCTGCGTTCAATTAAAGGTTAATCTAACTGTGGGATCCTCGGACTGCGAGCCTTCTCCGCGCGCCCCTGCAGATCGGTCAGCTGATTGAGCTCCACGAGGTGGAGTAGCCCTGCTTCGAGAATGATGTTGGATGAAGTGTTATCGTAAAAAATACTTTTTCCGTCACGAAAAATCCGGATTATCTCATTTCGATATATGTCTTGTGGGTGTCAACGTTGTTCCTTGTGAATTCCTTGTGATCAAAATGTACAAACAATTGATATATTAAAGCGCAAGTTCTTAAGCATATATTTTGAAAAAAAAAACTCGAAGGTAATTAACAATTTATCTGACAGAATTTATGATATATTGAAATCTGAATAATAATTTCACGATTCGTGACTTTCTGAAGCAAATGAAAACACTGGAATTAGTGATTAATTAATTATTAAATGGACAAAGTTACTTTTTAACACGAATTAAACGCTATTCTTTTTTTTTTAAGAATAGAGATGCGAACACGGAATTCGTGTCACATCAATATTCTTACTATTTTCTAATTAAGCTTAACGCTTGTGCTATGAAAATAGGACTAACTTGCTTGTCTGGAGTGAGATTCGAACCTGCGACCTTTGGATCACAAGGCGAGAGTCCTAACCACCAAGAGACCAACAAGCTACTCGAATCTACTTTAAATCACACTGTTTCGCAATTTATCACTCGTCTATGAACACTTTATTATCTCTGGGTGACACTTAATTCATCACTCGTTAGAACATTCAATTCTCACACATAGAAGTCGCACTTACTTATTTCGCCACTATCGGTAAGATTATTAAGCCCGATATTTATCGCCTCGAAATTCTACAACCGTCACCCACGGTTTATTTCGCATCGACCGAAATGTCAAAATAGACTCCATTGGTCATCTGTTGGTCCCGCTTTAAATACGCGATAGATGTTCTTCCGAGATTATTATAGGTATTCCTTTCTAGTATTTAGGAGAAGGCTTACGTCACAATGTGTTAATAATGGAGAAGCTTCAGAGTGCTGATAATATAATATGTTGTAACATTTAACTAAAATATAGACCAAAACTAATAAATTGGTGAAAAAATTGTTAAAATCTGTCAATAAATAACAGAGAAAATGTATTTATTTAGCTCGGAATGATTAACCTTCAACTTGTCTGTGACGTCACACGTTTGCATAGCCGGGCGCTGGAGCACGAGCCGCGATGCACACCGGGTACGAGATATGACGTCACGCGACTCAACAGGACGGAACAAAATCATTCATGCAAAAAGCAAACTTAAAATTCTAAAACTTTGGGTTTTGACTTTAACTTTAGTGTTTGAGATATCTTAAATTTACTTTCAGACTTTTGTTTAATTTTACTCAAATTTATATTTCCATTCATGGAAAAAAAAAGTAAACATCTTCATTGTTGTAGTTTTATTACTTGATACTATATTCCATCAAAATATATAGACATAGATTAAATTAATTTAACCTGTTACCATGGCTGGTTCCAATACGTTTAACTTGTTACAAAAATTATAACGAGCTTGTAAATTTTGAAGCGTTTATGAAAAGGTCAAACTATATATGTACTCTTAAAAAATATAGTAGTAAATAAGTCGCACTTTAATGCAAGAGGACGTTTTTACTTATGAGACTCGGTTTGGAAATCGAATTAGAAAAAACGACAATGAATTTAAATGATTTCAACGTACAGTGTTTCAAATCCCTTCATAATAATAACAGAGATAAACGTTTTGAAAAAAAAAAATACATAAATTTGTAAAAATTTATACACAATTTAAAAACGATTGGTTTTACAATATGAAAAAAAATTACAACATCTTGATCCTCGATTGTACCACGAAAATAATTTACTAATGGATTTTCTCAGTATCCGTACAAAAAATAATAAATAAATTATACAAATAGACTATTTTTATAATAACTTTCCATTATGTTTTCAATAATGCATTCGACACGTAGTAAACATAATTCGGATACGGTATCTACACTAATTTTTAGTATACTAGTTCATAAAATTACTATAATTAATATTGTTTATATATTTTTTCAAAAATAAACTGACGTTTTTTTTAACAGGGTACCTTAAAAAATTTGTAATTGCTATTTTCGTTCATCATCAGATCTTTTGACACCGAACCAAGTTCTGCCCTCGCAGCTCGAGCGGGTCCAGCGAGTCGTGAGTTACCGTCCGCGGGCCGCAGATTAATTAGGATGCTCCCCTGACCCTGGGCGCGGATCCCAGAGGTGTTGACAATTATTCCGAGCCCTTAGTTTGCTGGTAGCACGCTCCGCGTCACGGTCGCCCTTATCCGGACCTTCATTTCGCGCTTCCGTTTCTTTTAATCCGATTCGAGGAGTGTGAATGGGGCGAGCGACATTTCAAATACAATACTCTTAAACAGGGCTGGACTAGCCAGGATAAATTAGGCACCCGCTCTGGGCTGGGAATGACAGCATTAAAAAATTTATGAAATATACTTTGTGTTTAAAAAAAACAATATCTATATAAAATATTGAATAATTGATTAATTGAAATTATAATTATAATAATAAAGTAATAAAATTATATAATTATGATTAATTGAAACTGATTAAAATATGAATATTCTCAAATGAGAATATTCAAATATTAAAAAATACAATTACTTGATTTTTGTTCCCAGAGGAATCGTCATTATTCAGCCAACCATATGATAGATCGTAAGTCCTATGAACACTCAACGATTTCCATACCTGCTTTCCCTTATAGCTTCGTCTCTGTGAGAAATCTATTATAAGTTGGTATATCTTGAATAAAAAAAAATCTTTTTTTATTCTTTTCAATACATCTAAATATTTTGTTGTTATCGTTTTCCATTCTATAAAAAGACAATATAATAACGTCCCTCGTAGCGCGGTGGATATGATACTGGCTTCCCACTCCGAGGGTTCTGGGTTCAATTCCCGGTGAGTTCACAAATTGATCCATGTGATTACTCAAGCCTGGGTGTTTTGTGATGTCTGTCGCTTCTGTAATTAGGCCTCCTGGCCTGTTGAAGCGTAAAAAAAAATATCATGTGAATATCATAATATAATACTTTATAAAACAAATAAAGTGGCTAGGTCATGTGGAGAGAATGTCCGAGCATCAAGCACCAAAGTCCCTGCTGAACTCAAGGCCAATAAGGCGAAGGAGCTTAGGAAGGCCGAAACTAAGATGGAGTGACAACGTCCTCAAAGAAATCTCTGCCTTAGAGCTTCGAAACTGGAGAGAGCTGGCACTAGACCGAGATGAGTGGAGGAAAATTATTGAGAAGGCCAAGACCCACCAAGGGTTGTAGTGCCAAGAATGATGATGAATGATTAAAACAAATAAAATTAATCGTTAAAATAAAAGAGATACAAAGAAAAAAATCTATGCTTCGAAAAAATATTTGGTTTCTACCGTGGTACGAAACGAAAAATAACATCTTCAGAATAAAAAGATCTTTATTTTTTTTTCTGCACTATACCAAAAAAATGTTTTCGTTATAAATGTCTTTGGTTTCGGTTTCTTTGGTTTCGTTATAAATGTCTTTGCCAATTTCTTTTTATACGGGGGAGGGTAGCGGGGCATAGCAGGACAGCGTTCGTTTGCTATAAAATAATTTTTACAAAACATGATTTTTTACATATTTTATAAGAGTTATGTAAAATATATTTTCGTGAATATTAATAATATGATCATAAAAAAATAAAATGCTTTTTTATTATTTATGTCCATTTGTTTGGATACTAAATTAACTCACTTTATTTAAATGACTCTCTGAAATATTTAATATTCCTAGCGAATCTATGTTATAGTTAGATAATAATAAAATGAAATTCAAATTACGAAAAATTTAATAAATTATTGGATTAGGTACCAACTTAATCCAAAAAGGCATTTTTATAACAAGATAATCAAGCTAAGCATTACCTTATGTCCCACTGTGCCTTCTTTCTCTTAGGTACATATAAAAATAAGTATTAATGTTCAGCCGCAACTAAACTTACATTAACGTCTTGTGGAAGATAACCATCATGTCCAAATTTTATCACGAGGTAAATTATTGTATTGCATTTGATTCTCTTTCTGTTTTGCGTGAATCTAAAATATCAGTTCTTATTTAAAACTACTAAAATAGTGATATAATCCTAAAATATATTTATTAAAATACACTGAAATCATCTTTTTTTAAACTTCTTATAATAGCCGACATTAACTATTCATGTAAAATTAAAGTGTTTGATTTAGTTTTTAGTATTTTACAACCAAAATAGTTGAAACCCCATTATAATTTAGTGCAATTTTATGTAAATTACTTAAGGGCAAATTCAAAGCAAATCAGGTTCATAAATACATCAGTCAATTCACAAAAGTTTCCAAACAGATAACTTAAATAACATCGGATATTCAAATACTAATAAAAACTTTCTTCCAATTATCATTAGTAACCATTAAAACTATGCAGAGAACGTACAGTAATTTAATACCACCCTATTTACCAGGGAAAGCTAAATTAAATTTACTGGGGTTGTTTCGGCATCGGGTGAAATATAAATCAAGTCAGGGATATCGCATCCAACCCTTTACCTGTTGGTAATAAAAGCATTGTTGTGGAGTATTGCTATACTGGAGCTTACGGACTTATGAGATTATAAAGGGTAAAGTAATTATTTCATTAGCCATATTTATTTCTTCTTTAGGTAGGAACATATCATTAATAATAACAATAAAATAAATAATTTTAACTTTATCAAAAACATTTAAATTTTTTAATTCATTTAATATGATGTTGCAATTTTTAGAATGTGAAAAAATTGAATTATGAATCATATCGAAATTAATCCACATTTATTAAAAGATGGATTTTTATTTTCTGGAATTCTTTGGGACTCATTGCAAAACATAAGATGATAGCTTTTTAGAAACAACAATGATTGTATTATGAAAGAACGACTAAATAAGTCAATAAATTTTACATTAATCATAAATTAATATGACCGAATTTCTTATCGCAGTTTTCTAGAATGGAAAAATTAAGGGATGGCATCCATTTTTTTCGATATTTATATTTTTATTTATATACTTTTCTAATTAATTCATCAAACTTCTTTTAAAGCTTGACGTAAGTTGTTAGTTTAACGATTCTTAAAAGCTTAATTATTTATGCAGTATTGAATCGGCAGTGGAGTACTAAAAATCAAGTTTTAAAATGATCTAGAATCATCGAAGAACTTCACAAAAAAAATGATTTACTCCTTATTGTTTCCATACCATGTTGTTAAATCTGCCAAATAATGAATTTATTTTTACAGAATATTTTACTTTCAGAATTAAATATTCGATAAAAGTTCAATAAATATGAAATATCTTGGTCTTATTATGCCATATCCGTTCATGTTGGCTGTATTCACTTTGTTTAGTGCGGCTCGGAAATGGTCTACAAAAGATTAACCAAATCATTGCCTCGGGTCCTACAGCCATGATGTTTAACTTCTTACAATTCCCAGCAATTTATTATTGCATTATGATATTCATTTCTAGATATTTCCCTGGATATCACATTATATGTACGTATGTACTCTCGTACATATGTACCTATATCAATATTCTCGCAAGTAGATATTAATGTACCTGCCCGATCTCTGAGATCCCAAACACTATTACATCACTCCTGACCAAAAATAATTTCAGCGTGTAAGACGGACTCTTCGGATATCAACCTAAATAATAAATTTTATTACCACAAAGACGCGGGTATACATTTTTGACGTGGTTAATCTGGGAGCCTATGTGCCTATTATGTCGTGCGGAGATTTTGAACTTCGTTCATCTTATAGTCGCATATTGTACTGTACTTATATTGTATAATGTATTAATGTTTTACTGTAAAATATAACTGTACTAATCACCTTGTCCTAAATGATTATCTATTAGGAACATCGATAGACTTTAAATTGAAAATAATAATTAAAAATATGATATTGAAGTTTTTTATTTGGATTTATTATTGTTTTAATTACACCCTTTTCTATATTCATTGTAACCAAAACATCTTCATTCATAAAAATATCCATTCAGATTTTATTATTTTTAAAGAATTTAAATACGATATCTATTAATGCTTTTTTGCAATATAAAAATAAATGAAAAATCGGCCAATAAAACTGTTATGTACAGCTAACAGAATGACGTAAAATAGAAAATGTTGTCATTCTATGCCAACTTTGGCATTTGCAATAAATTTAAGCTCAAAATTATTAGTCGAATCCAGCAACATTTTCGATATGAAATAGCTGGTCCCAATCGGCTGAATTAGACCGCCTTTAAAATAATGGCAGCGTATACAAATTCCGTGATTAATGGGTCTTGTATTATTGTTGAACTCCGCAAAGTTTCTACCGGCCTACGTAATAATCGCTTTCCTCCGACATAAGATGATATAATGCTGATTTCAAACATTGCAGAAAACAATATTCGCTATTTTTATTTTTATCGTAGAAAACACGTTTTTTATATTTGTAAAAAGTATAACATAAGTAATTACAATAATTCATCTGCAAAATACAGATTTCTCATGTTTTCAGCTGGAATATCTGACTTGTATAATTTAATGTTTAGCGTTTGCGAAATTTTAACCAATCTGGCATTCATCTTCTGTAGGTCTTGTATGTCTTTTGTTTCTTACTTGCAATGAGCTGACTTGCATAACACGAACACCCTGGAATATTAAAGACCATCGCTTATCAAATATTACTTTTTAAATAGGTAATATATTATTAATGGGATTGGCGTTTAAATTGTAGAGAGTCATAATGATGGATTATAAAAAATATTTAATTATATTTATGTTGTTATCTCAACTTAAGTTTGTAAAAAAAATATTTTAATTTTTTCTCTAATAATTTCGAGAAAATCAGACTTTCTCATCGACAGGTGAAGGCAAACTGAGTACCTACTTACTTTTTAAATAAAAAAAATAACAACGATTCTGTTCAAATTTAAATAATTAATTTAAAAATAAATAATGGTTAGGTTAGGTTAAGAAACATGAGTTACTGGTGTAAGGGTGGTTGTGGTTGTAACGGGAAAGTTGAGAGAAGAGGAGAAGAGTTAGTGAAGATAATGTTGTGAAGTAAATTTATACCGGAGTTAAAATTTTTTTTTGTTTCAAAGCTTTCAAAATTGTTCATTTTATTACCCTTACGCGCGATGGGATGGAGTAGCTTAATTATAGGTACACGAAGGAAAAGAGTGATTACTCTCAATTATATGGTTCGAAAATTCAGAAAAAATATTTCTAGTTAGACAACGACGATATCCTTTTAGTCTAATGTTGATATTTCTAGAAGTTTGACCGATGTATTTACTTACTATTGCAATCACCGCATAAAATTTTGTAAATTCTGATTTTTTCCAAATTATTTATTGTTTTATTTTTTACTTTGAATTTGGGAGTAACGCAGCCGAGTTATTATTAATATAATACAAAGGTCCAATAGAAGGGAGAAATTTAGTAATTAGTTATGTAAATAATTAATTACTAAATTTAATATTATGGATGTTTACGATTTAGTTTTATGTGTATTTCATTATGTATTGCTAAACAAATTGAGCTATTAAGGTTTCTTAAATAATTAAATATGAATTGAAATATTATCATTTTAGCTATTCTGCCATCTCATTTTGGGTCCAAGTATTATTTGTAATCCTTTAGGTTTATTATTGAACAGCCATTTCGAAGTTTGCGCCTTATTCGAACGTACTATACGGCCTAGTCATCGAAGCGTCCTTAATTTTATAAATTTTGTGACTTTTAGCTCATCGTGATTTTGTGATTTTTATTTTGATTATTTTCTTGTATACTATTTAAAATCATATTTAAACTGTAAAGAAGTCTCTGTTTCCACTAATTCTTATGTATTTATTTTTGTGGTGTTTAGCACCATATGCACAAAAATAAATAATAGCCGATAGTTCTTGGCTACGACGCCTACATAACTCATCATTTTCTTTGATATGTCTGAAAATTCTCTTGAAAATCCGTCTTTTTTTTTCAATATTTATTTCCTTTGTTTGTTACACAAATACATATATTTATGTGCCAAACTTCACAGCAGTTAAACGGCATAATTACCTTTAATATATTTTAACAAATTATTTTTTCACCATTATTATATATATTTTTTTATGAATATTACAGAGTACAGAGTTACAGGCCTTTTTTATGAAATGTAAATATATGTTAATAATTACGTATTATAGCTTCTTTCACTTTGGACTTTTTCGCGGCCAATGGATTTTTTCTGTCTCCCAGCATATTGAAGAATTTTTTATTTAGTTTATTAAAGATTCGTGGCACTGCTAAGTCTCTTTTTCTTTCACCATATCCTAGGTTGTATATAGATCGGGTTGTATATAGACGTACCACTACAACTTGGCGTGCGAGGGAGGGCGTCCCTGTCGCCTAACAGAAGTTATCGGGGTGTAAATTTATTACACAATACATAATGTACAGAATGTCCGATGACCGGTGTCGTATTAAATACAGAAATTTGATCGGGCAGCACTAAATAAACCATGCAGTAATGGCGGCCGTTCTATCTGTCAAACTGTCAGACGGTAATATCGGTCCATTATTCGCTTTTTCAGCTTTGCAAAACTTTAATACGTCATTGGCAATTGTTCTTGCACCATCCCGGACTGTTTAGGATGTTTTGGACATAATAATTCAGTGTATATTGGTAATCAAGATGTCACAGCTCCCGAGCAAATACAAAATTGAACTAAATAACAAAGCGAGGGGTTACCGCCGGGTGCGGGCGGGGCGGGTTTTAGTTCAAAATTTGCCGCACGCCAAGTTACGTTGGGCAAGCAATAGATATGACGCGAGTCAGTATGTATATTAGCATTATTTATTATTTCTTCTAGAATTACACTATATTTTAAATACATCAGTGTAGCTTTGTCTTTCTTTGTTAGAGTCCAGGTTTCGCGCTTTCCGCAAAACGAATACTGTAAAAAATTAAACCTCTCGTCCGTCCAAGCTCACAAATCATCCGAAAGGTCGAATGCAGATATCGTCTAACGGCCAATTTAAAAATATTTATTTAATCTCGGCCAAATCTCAGGCGGGGTAACCCGATAGTCGGCCCGGCGGCCACCACATTACGCGGCGCGTCAGTCGGTCTATTGGCGCGAGAATTTCGCGGAACTTTTCTCGGCCGGCAACACTATCTCCCGCATTCCTCCCGCGCGCTCGCCGTGTCACGTGGGAGAGCGAAAATACCTTTTTTGTTTCGCTCGCCAAGCAATAAAAGAGGAGCGCAGTGCGTCGGGCGCAGACGGAGGCAGATCGGGCGGCGAGATCGCCCGCGATGGCGGCTCTGTGAGCGGAAAATTTCACCGGTCGGTTTGGTGGTGCGCCAGTATCGCAGTGAAACTTTTAGAAGCGGCCAGTGTGATCCTTATGGTTAGATTGGAAAATGATGCTATTGATCTAATGAGACGTATCTTTGTAGTAAGAATTATTTGGAGAAGTAGATATGTATTTTTTACGTATGTAATTCAGATGGATTATATAATATATGATAAATTATACACAGGCCCAGATTTGGCAGAAAACTGATTGCACATTGTAGGTCGGCTCGCACGCCAGCTGACCCCTCGCGGCCCTAACCCCCCGATATTTTCACCGACGTGACTTGTGTCCATTTCACAATATCTTGTATTTTCATGATTCATGAAACTTCCTCAAAAAACGTTTTGTAGTCCAGTGGGCACGACTCTGGTACCTCTTATCGGGGGTTCCGGGTTCTATTTCCGGTGAGGTTACAATATATCTATGTGATTTACTCAAGCCTGGAGTATTTTTGTGACGTGTTTCGCTACAGTAATCGGTCCCTATGGCCTGTGGTAACTTAACAATAACAAAAAAAATACTTGCCATTATTCTTTCTGAGATACAACAGGTCAGAAATGTGCAAGTAACCTGAAATCTACTTGGTACATAAACGTCCAAGATCAATAATCCAGGCTTTTAACATAACTCGTTTAACAGCCTGGATTGCTAAAATTATTCTCTTCGTAAGAATCCATATTTGGTCAGCATATACTAAAGTGAGCTTAGTCTTCATACTTAACAGGGATTTCTTTATTTTCCCATTAAAAAGGAATGTAATTCTTGATAGACGCCCTGATTTTTTACTCTATTCCATTTTTCTATCCCCCGTCGCTAGACTGTGGCTGACTTTTGCTTTATCACTTGGATATTATCGTGCACTGATTTTGGTGTCTTATTGCAGTAATTATCTCTGTTGTTGTAGTGCTAATCCTTATTCTTTTTCGAGCACCTAAAACAAAAGATTTTATAAACTGTTATAAGTCTTAAAAGCTCATCCGCAAAGAGTAAGATAACAATTACTATATTTATCACTTTCATAGGCACGCTGTATGGCTTCCACGACTTATGTTGACCATAATAAGATTGAATAGGATAAAGTGTGTTTCCTTGTTGTAAGACTATTTTGATTCTTTAACAATTTCTAACTTCAGCTTTCAACTTGTTGGGGATAAACAAAAACAGAAGCTTCGATTGATTGAAATCGTCGTGCATGCGTCATTTCAAGGCTTTGGGTCCTGAATTTTTGGATGAGGGGATAAATATGACAATGTGTTATTTAATACGTAAATGCACATCTGAATGACCACACAACATACGGAAAACATATTTTAAACCATTTTTTAGAATCGTTGAATTTATCCATTTCACTTTACAAACAAAGAATTAGTAGGATTCAATGTATATTATAGATGTCTCACAGAGACGAAACTGTATTTTAATGGGAAAGTAGGCATAGAAAATTAGGTATGTAACGTTCGCCATTTCCACCCATAATAGAATATCATGTCTACTAATTTTTGGAAGTTGTATATATTTAATTTATACGCCACGTTACACATATGAGTTGTAACGATCCCCAGCGCGGATGTCGCTAATGAAATATCTATATTGATTTTGGAGTTTTTTTAAGCAATATACTTTATCTGTGTAATTAAATTCATCCGAATTACTAGCATAACACTAGGATACGCCAGAAATATTATTTAAATTTTTATGGTGTGGCGTATAATTTAAATATATACAACTTCCAAAAATTAGTAGACATGGCATTCTATCATGGGTGGAAATGGCGAACGTTACATACCTACTTTATCTATATCTACCTTCCGATAAAAATACAGTTTCGTCTCTGTGAGACATCTATAATATACATTGAATCCTACTAATTCTTTGTGTGTAAAGTGATCACTTTATTAAACCAGCCGTACGATTGGTCGTAAGCCCTATGTACACCCAAAAGACTTCTATACCTACTTTCCCATAAAAATATAGTTTCGTCTCTGTGAGACATCTATAATATACATTGATTGATGGTGTCCCTGTGACAAAAATCCGGTTCTGTTCTGAAAAATTTGGACAAATTCGAAATATTATGAATTAGTAGGATTGACTGACGTTACTTGCTTTAAGCCCCACAAGTCAATATACTTTTTATCATGTCCGTTTGCAATAGAAAATAATCAAATGAATAACTTATATATAAAGGACTTTAAGGAAAAACTGTCTAGATTTATGAAACTTGCAGATCTTCCGTGTCGCGTCTCCACCGATCCAACAACATCAGAAGCCCTAAATTATCACGACCGCTTTGTAGTTGGTATCGTTTCATTTTCCACGACGGATGGCCAAGTATCTTGTCTCCCGTTTTTATTGTTAACAGATAAACCGATTGACTCCTGTTATAATGTCAGCCGTCACGGCATGTCGCAAGGAACGCGACGTAACTGTGAACGATTATGAAATGGTTCCGGAGCACGTTCGGAGGCGGGAAAAGTGGTCCCGCCATTTTATTCATTGACTTGTATAGAAAATCGAGACTTCTGAAGTCATTAATCAAGATATACTATAGATGTCTGTCACACAGACGAAATTATATTTTTTTATGGGAAAGTAAGTATGTAAGTCTTTGGGTGTTCATTGGGCTTACTACCTATCGCGCGGCTGGCTTAAGTGATCACTTTATACAATGTAATGTTCACCATTTCCACCCGTGACAGAATACCAGGTCTATAAAATTTTTGGAATTTGTATATCGTCGCTGTATGTATAATTAATCCTATGTGACGTTTTAGTACATTCTGAGATAAACGAATGAAACTGTTTTAAAAAATAATTGCACAGACTAGATTTATAAAAAATACGAGTATTTTAAATAATTACTAGGCGTACTTTCCAGATGAACAGCAATGTTTTTTTAGTATATCTCCATTATTTATATGAAAAATTAACAAATTGATTCGTTCATCTCAGAATGTACTAAACGGCACATGGGCTTTACTATATATACAGCAATGATATATTAAAATTTTACAACATGTTTCGTATATGTGCTGTAACAATCCTTAGCGCAACTGGCATCCAATGCCTTTTCATTCCCCTTAAATAACCACAGATGTCACTAACGAGATATCTTTTTTATGATTGGAATTTTTTTAGCAATATCCTCGATATGTGCAATGAGATTCTTCCGAATCAATTCAATTTTTAAACTCCTTTTTTAGACCAGTATTTTCATTCAGAATATTTTGAGTTTGTCCAAATTTTTCAGAACACAGTACTGAATTTTTGTCACAGGGAAATCATTGATGTCCCTGTCACTGATGTCCCTTTGACAAAAATCCAGTAAGTGTTCCGAAAAATTTGGACAAACTCACTTACTTCTGAAGTCATCTTCAGCCACAGTACAAAATATAAATAATATTTTTTCGACATTCTTTTGAATGGTGAACCTACGTAATGAAGGGTGAATCACATTGGCTTGTTTTACGATTACCACGTTTTTTTATCATTCTTAATGCTTTAAATCTGTGCTTAGTGCTAACCATAAGTGATGTTACCGTTATTTTTACCATGATGTGATAGGCCAAGAGATTTGTGTCCGATTAAAGTGATGACTGGTAACTGTATTTTTGTAGCTAGGCGGTTATCACAGATACAACAGAAACTAAACCTTTAGTAAATTCTCAGTTTCCAATCACCGTCATAATCGAATACCATTCATAGTTATAATTTATTTATTTATTTATTAACGCCCTTCAGGGCTTTTACAAACAATAAGGTAAAGTGTACATGAATCAATACTTTTAACAATACATAGTGATTGCCCATGAAATATAAACAAGAAAAAATAAAAATATAAAGTGTATGGCAAATACATAGCAGAAGCACAGTACTAAACGATAAAAAATATAATATAAAGTAAAAAGCAGGGTCGTGCAGTGAAAACAAGAAGCGTGACTTTTTCCTAAGCGTACACATATTTAGAAAAGAAATCGAAATAAGAGATATATCTCGTAATATTCCTATCAAAATAATTAAAACATTATTCAGATATTTATATTTCATAATATTCTGTCAGATAAATATTTAATTTCGATTTTTTTTCCAAACAAATGTTTAAATAAAACATATATTTGGAAACATATGTTTTATTTGAACATATATTTGAAAAACAAATTCAAGTCATAATTATTTTATTGTTGTGTAAAAAAGGAAACATATGTTTTATTTGAAAAACAAAAAGTAAAGTTCATAACAAAAACATATATTTGGAAACATGTTTTATTTGAACATATATTTAAAAAACAAAAACTAAAGTCATAATTGTAGATTTTTATTTTTGCTTTTACTTTTGTATACTACACAAATGTCTATAACGTTAACAAAATAGCTATTGCTATCGGTAGAAATAAATTTAAGGATAATTAAATCTACGCTTTTAAGAACTTCAATTATTTCATTTTATATTCCAAATATTTCACTCGCTGGCGCTGGCTGGCTGGTTAGAAATATATAAAAAAACTTAAAATATTATTGAAACATATTTGTAGTAAAAGTAAAACAGTTGACTTCTATTGAGTGATATAAGTTCTGTCCGTTTTTTTTTTAATGAAGAGAACAAGAAGACAACAACAAAAAATACATACTAACAATGTATCAACTGTGAGCCAAAAAACACTCTAACATTATAATGATTGAAAATGTTAAAATTCCTTAATAAATAAATAAAATATTTAAAAAAATACATTTTATGTTGTTGTTTGTTCACTGCAGTGATGAAGAGTATTTTCAATAGTTAAGAATGCTAATTGCTACGGTTATCTCTAAGTTCTTACCATGACGGTACATGTACATTATTTAAACTACGATAAATAGGTCGATACATCTTTTTTATAAAGTTGAACACGTAATTATTCCTAGGTCATGGTGTGTGACGTGAGTGGTGGTAAGCAGGTAGGTAGGTACTCGCCTACATGAGCAGATCTTCTGCTCTGTATTCTCGTATCCGGTTGCGATTTTTTCCTGCTTAGCACAGATAAACACAATAATAATCGCGTTATGCTTCTTCTACGATAAAACTTATCAACGTTTTTCTTACGTTTTGTACATTTTCCACTGTTTTTCAAACTATTTAGTCTGAGACAGATCACGGTGTTGCAAATATAGATGTTTTTCTAAAAATGTCTTAATTAAATTTATAAAATAAATATTAGTTCTTTTTATTTTTTTTCATTCAATAATTTATCGCATTTCTGAACGAATAACCTCTTATTTTAAAATTATATATAATTAAATATCAAGACACAATAATGTGTTTTTAAGTTTCTTCTATAAAATGCCACCAATTCCTTGATAATCACCCTTCAGACAATTGAAGTTTATACAGGGTGCCTCATAGCTAATAGCAAAAACTTTGCAGGTGGATTCTTGCATTAATAATATGTTTTATATTTATACATTATACATATATATACATTAATAATAATAATAAAATGTCGGAATGTTCGAGCATAGCAAGACCAAAAATCAATAATTATGGAGATATGCAATATCATAGTTTGCATGGTTTTTCAATTTTCCTGACTTAAGTTGAACTATCATTACAGTAACTTATATTAATTATTAAAAATTCATTAATGTTGAAAACGTATTTTTGAGTCAAAAATACGAAAATTTGTTAGTAGGTACAAACTAGTTTCCGCGAAATAGGTTATCTTCAATGAGTAAATTAATTTTATTTTCTTCTTCAAAAAGAAAAAAATGATTTTTTTCGTGGCATTATTAATTATAATTTTATTTTCATTAATAGTTTTTAATTTTTCGAATTATTTTATTCCGTAATGATCTCAAGAATTAGTAAAGAAGTGAAAGAATATAAAGTTTATTTTTTTCAATAAAATGGTTAAAAACACATTATAAACGTGGAAAAATTACTGCGGTATTAATTATGTGGCGAATAATGGTCATTTTTATGTACGAAAAATAGTAATTTCTAATTTAAATATTATTTTACTAGGTTAGGTTAAGTTGTTTTTATTTATTGCCATATAACATATATATATATATATATATATATATATATATATATGTTAAATCGAAGGCTTTCACGGGTACAATATGTGTTAGTTCTAACTACTTTGGGGGTAACCCGCGTCAAATTCTGGTCGTCAGGACCAGTCGTCTGCCGACGTTTCGAACAGATCTCACTGTTCATCTTCAGGACGCCTTGTCGATGAGCTGCTTCTCCAAAAAGCGTACAACCGTTTGGGTCCGGAGCTCACCGTCAAGTGAAAGTTTGAAAAATTCTGCGTCAGGTGTTTGTGGAGGAGTGGGTTTCTCCAGCGACAGCTTTGTTCGGCTTCTAGTAATCCGTATATCGACAAGGCGCCCTGAAGATGAACAGTGAGATCTGTTCGAAACGCCGGCAGACGACTGGTCCTGACGACCAGAATTTGACGCGGGTTACCCCCAAAGTAGTTAGAACTAACATATATATATATGTATATATATATCTCTATATATATATATGTATATATATATCTCTATATATATATATGTATATATATATATAGTATCTAGATAATATCTTGTCTCTGTCTGGTTCTCTCTTCCCTCTCCTCTCCCTCCCTGCACCCTCCCTTATGTTTCGCCCTCCCCCCGCTCCCCTGTTCTTGCTTCCGTCCTGCGCTCTCTTTGCGGCAGTTATTCCCGTCCCGCATCCGCCCTCTCACACCCAGCCATTAATGCCTTTGTTGCGGCTTCCTCCTGTTCCTCGCTGTCCTGCCTTCTGCGGTTTTTCTCGGCCCTCTCTCAGCTACATGTCCTCGCCACCTTCTTTGGGCAGTGCTCCTTCCCTCCCGTCTAGAATTCATTACATTATAAATTAATTATCTTCGGTGACTGCATTCAAAAATTTTCTTTAATTTTTTGATATTGCTGCCTTTGCTCTTACACCTCTTATTTTATATTGTAAGTATTGATGCTTCGCTCTCTTCTCGCATTATATTTATAACACATTATATAACACTAGCTATTTTTTGCTTATTTTGTTTTCAATTTGTTCGTGGCATTTCGAAGAGACCTGGGTATTTACTATATTTATTAAAAAAATCTCCCTGGCCGTGTGGAATATCTCTGTCGCAGAATCCTAATTGGAACGTTGGTGCAGCACAACACTGCAACTGTTTGTTGTGGCCGGGATGCACACCGCATAGCTGGCCACTGAAGCGAGGCCGAAATCTCTACTTAATAACGTTTAATTAGCAAATAGCAGCTAACAAGCGCGAATGCAGTTTCCCTGCCGCTGCACCGCCGTTAGATGAATTATGATTTCTTTTACTTTATTAATTGCGAGCTATCGGGCCCCGGCGCATTTTGTTTCCTTCATATTGCGAGGCACATTAACGGGCGGGCTAATACAATTTCTCACAGCAGATTACTCATCTTTTCATTATTATAATAATACTTATAATTAAGTTCATAATGCTGCAATAATTACGTATTGCATATATATTTTACAGCGTCAGCCAATATTTACGCGGTACGCTGTAATCTATACTAATGTATAAAAAGATAAAGTTTCTAATATGTTTACGGTTTTTGTTAATTTACATAGCGCCGTTTTTGCGTAAGAGACGCTTCAAGGGCGCTTTACAGGCGTGACATCCCGAAAAAATGAGTTTTTAGACTCTTCTTGAAGAGTTCCTGGTTCACCATAGATCGCAACACTGGAGGCAGCTGATTCCACTTAGTTTTAAGTTTGGATGAAGGAAGTAATCTCCAAAACCACTCATCCGATTTCAAAAATTCTTTCACCAATATTTAGAATGAACTTTCAGGATGGACATAGGTTATATATCATCCCGTTTAAATAAAAGGATTTTTCGTGGTGACCTATTTTACAACTAAAGTCGACGAAAAAATGGTCGAGCGAGGCGTTTTTTACGAACGCTGCTTTAACGGTAAGAGATATTTAAATAATTTCTATCTAGAAGTTGTAGAACTAAAAAGTTTTATTAAAAAGTCAACGACGATATATATCTGTGTGTTAAGGTTAGTACATAAATTACTTAAAATCTACGCCTGCGAAGCCGCGGGCACAGCTAGTAGAGTATAAAGTTATTTGATAATACCTACAACTTGTGAGCATGCAGTAAGTGCTTTGAAAAGACTTACAGTTATTTCTATGAAATAAAATATGTATTTCGATATTTTCCAATAACAATTATTATTTTTCTAACCAATCCCAATAAAGATTTAATTTTCCGATCAAAGAAAAAGTGTTAAAATTATCTTAAATGTAAACAAATTATTTTTTACATAAACACATATTAAATATGAATGATCTCTCCGTTTGTGTTAATCAAAATGGCCTATGACCTCTAATTACCCCAAAATCGTAGTAAATGTTTACTAAAAACTCATGCTTCAGTTTACTGACTGCACGCGCCTGCCTATAAATATGTTGTGTTTTCCGATGTTCAATTTGAAAAAATTATATCGTTTCTAAAAGTAGCTGGGATTAATATTATTATACATAATAAAAAAGCTGGGATTTAGATATTCGAATAATTTGTACTGGCATCAAAAATCGAAGAAATACAAAAAAAAACAGGAGAAAGACAGTTATATTATTTCACCAACGCTCTTCAAACACTATGTAGACCCTATAAGGAGAAATTTCAATGTAAGAAACTTATTCAAATTGAAAAAGCAGTTGGGATTAATATAAGGATACCCAAATAATTTTTAACATTGTATTGGTGTTATAAAGCACCCATGAAGATCAATTAATCAAATAAGTAAAAATAAGGAGAGGAGTAAGGATTGTTTTCTGATTTTTTTACTCATATTTGAAGAGGTTCTCTATGAAGCAGAAGAAGGCTCGGTAAAAAATAGGAAGAAACTAAACAACATTCACATTACTTGGAGACTTCATGGAAGATCTACAAGTAATGCCTGATACTGAGTGGTTAATGGATGCGAAGATAAATTTAAAAAGATAGATTTCATAAAAAGTTTTAATTGCAAGCATTTAAATTAATCAAACATCATTATATGATTAATTTAAATAGAGATATCCTACTAATATTTCCGACGTAGAATTTTTACGTAATATATTTCTCTTCATTATTCTATCAATTGTTCAATTAAATGAACTGCTTATACTTTAAAATATAAAACTAAATCGGGGCAACGATCGAACCCCCGTTCGCTCGTCTCTGGCTATCGAACCCCCGACCAAACAATCAAATCTCAACAGGGATAGGCTGCTAATTAATAGTATTGTAACGAATCCTGAACGGCCTGGCGTGATCTACGGCATTTGGGAAGCATCGAGAAACATCTATAAAAGACTGGAAGCGACGGGAAAATCCTCCTAAACACTGGGAACGCCTAGAAAGTTCGATAACAACATTGACCAGATATAAATAAAACAAAGTTGTTGTTTTAGCGCGCTTGACAGCGAAACCAAAGCGAAAGTAGACGCGGGCTGTGGAGGCCAGAGGGACCAACCGAGCGATAATTCGACAACGAATAATCTAGAAAAGTTTTTAAGTAGCGAAATAAACCGAAGCGAATAATACGTGCGGAAACTGAAAATAAAGTGTTAAGGCGATAATAAAGTTTCTATTTACAAGTGATAAATAACGAAATTGTGTAATTTAAAGAACAGCGTTAACGTTTTCATTAATTACTCCCGCAGCCACGATACGTGACAGTATTTACTAACTTTAATAACTGTAAAAAATAAATGTTATAAAATAGTAATATGCACTAAAATTTTTTTTTAATCCTAGAGCTGTTGGTTTGCGCCGTTCAGGAGAGGGTTAATTATCATCAGTGTCTTAATATCAAATATTATCATCATCAGTGTCTTAATATCAAATATTATCCATTTTGAACACTTCTATATTATTTTCTTAACACTAATTGGTGATTGGTTGGGGCTGTTTAATTATGTGTACCCGCAAAAATGTATTGAATAAGTTTTTTTTAAAGGCATTTCTACATGACACCGGTTAGAACTGAGAATATTAATTTGACATGTTACATTTAAGAATGACAAAATATACGAGTTCCTTTTTTCTTCATGTCCAATTTGTTTAAAACCTGAAAGAAGTGTGCAGCTTAAGCAGTGCAATAAAACATTTACTAGCGCTTTAACCGTCCCCTGGCCGATGGGGTGAAACACCTCGCCATTCTGAAACTTATTGAAAATTAAATATGCAGACGACATTTAAGCTACCAAACAAGCTTTCTCCGTAAAATAAATCACGTTATTATTGTGGCATGTTTATGTTATTCAATAAATCGCTCCGGCAGCTACGGTACGGTACTCGCGTCGTGGGTAGCCAAAGTTCACCCGTTCGTGAGCCGCGGCATTTTATCAAAGCTGGTGATAACGTCAAGTGACTTATTGTACGATTAAATAAGACATATCATATTGTTCCAATAATGCTTCATATTTTTTAATCGAATAACTTTTCCAAAATATGACGTGATTGATTGGACCGATAATTCAGTATTCAAAGTTTTTATGTACACTTTTTGCACTATCAGTCAAATATATTGTGTCTGTTAGTTTTGTGAGTTTATTTGTAAATGGATCGCTGGAGCTCAGTTAGTACTTAAACAGATGTCAGATTCACACAGTATTATTGGTTAATATTATAATTAAAAAATATTGTCTTTAAATAAAATAACTTTTTGTTATTAAGGGTTTAGATATTAATATCTGAACCCTGATGAAGACTCAGTTGTGAGTCGAAACTAGTTGGTTTAAACTCAATAAAGTGGTGTTAAACAAAAAGTTATTTTATTTAAAGATATTATGTCTCACCACAATGTGTTTGCTTCGTGCGAAAAAAAAAATTAAAAATATTGATTATTTTATATGTATATATCTACTTTTATGTGAGTTTTTTTTCACCAACATTATTTTGACAGTTATACAGCACCCTTATGATGGAATGGTAATTTCTGAAACATGTTGGTGAAAAAAAACTCACATAAAAGTAGATATATACAAATAAAATAATCAATATTTTTTTAAAATGTCAATCTACAATGTTGCTCAATCAATTGAAAAAATAATATTATAATTCATCTGCATGACGTAATGGCTATCGATTAATAAGTAGGTATAGCTCTATGGAGCAGGTATTTTTTGGAAATCATTATAAGTCCAAAGAAAACTATGGTGGAGCTTACCAATATCTATCTCAAAAGCTCTTCAAGTACGTTAATTCTTATTAAGAAATTTTTAACAACATTGTGAAAATTTTCACCATCCCTTATGTCCAGTAGTAGGATTTTGCAAATAATACTAGCTGTTGTAACCCGTGAAAAATGACGGAACATTGGTTCGCGTCTTTTTGGCGATCCACGGAGAGGCGGTCGTAGCAACACGCGTAGAGCGGCCGGTTCGGGTTTGCCGGCTCGGGGTTCAAGCCCAATCTCCAGCCGCTTAATTTGTTTTCTTAGCCGTGAATTCGAACGAAATTACGGACGTTACATGAAGTTACGGACGGACAGACAGACAACGAAACTATTAAGTTTGATAATGAAAATGATGAATCGATGACGACAAATATCTTTAGTTCTTAATTTTCAATAAATAAAAATATCTAGTTTTGTTATTAAAGTAAAGTCAATATTTTAAAAATAAATAAACATTAATTAAGATAAATTATAGAAGTCTCACAAAGGCAAAGCTGTTTATATGGGAAACATAAATGGAAATCTTTATAACAAATAGATAGCTAATAAATGAAAAGCCAATAAAAACCAACGTTAAAGAATTATCGATAATTTAAAAAAAATCGACTAATTACAATAAATAGTCCTCTCATAGATTTGTATAAACAATATTCGTATGAGTATTGTGCGTCCACTTAAACCGTGAAAGAAGGAAGAATGACATTTTATAACATTAATTTTTGTTATTTTCAGCATTAGTTAGAAAATTGTCAGTTAGAATTGCATTCTCTGTAGGTATGTGATATTTATTATTTTGTTAATCACATTTTTTGTTTACAAAGATGCCGTATAAGAACTTTACTCACAAATAAGTTCCTTTATTTTACAAATTTTAAGCAATATTATTTTTCGTTGCGAATATAAATAGCTGTGTTGTGAATAATTTACGTATGAAGAGAATCCCAAACAAAAATGACGTTTTATAACCGTTTAAATATAGCTTATTCTTGAAACCACTTTTATTCAATCAACGTAGGTATTTGTTGATTTTAATGTTTTTGATTTATTTCTCATAAAAGACTTATAAATTCATATTATCTTCTTTGCTTTATTTTATTTTCAATATTCGACCTCACATTATTATACATGAAAATGATCAATCTTTTCAAATGAGTTATTACGTGAACATGATATGTACCTGTAATAGTTGAGTGTTATTTATTATTACTACTATTATTATTATATTAACACTAACCTTATGAATAAAGTATTCGAAAATTCAAGTATAATTTTCTACTCACTCGCGTGTCTATTTACGTATTTAAGAGATTGTGTTTAGTTAGTCCAATATATGAATGAAGATGAAAATTCACATTTTCATTCAACGTGCTTTGAAATTTATTGCATGTCTCTGCCGAAAGATAATAGAAAGCAAAAATGTTGATGTATTTTAAAACATTGCTGCATATTTTTTGATGCACGAATATTATTTATCGAAGCCATTTTCATTGTTTAAATTTTTTATGAATTTAAATGCTTGTTTAAAAAGCATAAATGCCGTCGTTATATCGTTGCGGTCGGTTTGGCAATTTAATAAGTCAGAAAGTAGATAATATTCTCATTTCACTGAATCACATTACTCAATAATTCTCAAGTGACCATAATTGTTTTCATATGTTATTAAAAATATTTCATTTTATTTACATTGTTATCTCTTCTTGAGTTTATAAAAAATAACAACGTTAATATAATTAAACATTTTTAATAATCTATCATTCATCCAAATTCATCAACAATATAATTATTTTCGTTTGAACAACTTGGGACCACAAAAAATTAGGTACCTAGTGTGATTTTTTTTTTGGATTGGTATAACTGGACATGTTGTAGGTACTATTATTTAAGAAGAAGAAACGAGAATACATTCTTAGCACACAACTCAAAACAATGTTATTTAAATTGCTGATCTTCTTCTTCTTCATCAGCCTTCGTCTTTCCGCTGCTGGATATAGGCCTCTTCCTTATTTTTCCATTCTTCCCTGTTGTTGGCTAATTGTAGCCATTTCTTTCCCCCCACAGCGACAATATCATCGGCCCATCTCTTTTGAGGTCTTCCGATGCCTCTTTTATTTTCCCAAGGTCTCCATTTCAGAACTCTGGGAGGCCATCTTGTAGTATCCTGTCTTGCAACGTGTCCTGCCCATTGCCATTTTAGCTTCGCTACACGATCCATGACATCCACTACTCTAGTTCTGCGCCTAATTTCGTCGTTTCCAATTCTATCTCTTAGGCTTACTCCAAGCATGGATCTCTCCATGGATAGTGGCGTGCATTTGAGCTTTTCTACACTTTTCTTCGTAAGGGCCATAGTCTCCAATCCATACGTCATCACTGGCAGTATGCACGATTCAAAGGCTTTTCTTTTTAAGCTAATTGGGATCTCTTTGTTCTCGAAGATATGTTTGAGTTTGCCAAAAGCAGCCCAGCTCATTCCTATTCGTCTTGGCAATTCTGCTGTTTGGTTTTCTTTGTTCATTTTTATCTTTTGTCCTAGGTATACCTATTCATCTACTATTTCAATATTATTATCATTGATAGTGATGACTTTGTTCTCTGGACTAAACTTGCTGATATAAGAATTAATAATATTGGAGTATTAAAAAAAAATAATCAATAAAAAAAAAGACATGCTGAAAAATCAAATCAAAGAAAAAATATTTTGGCTACCGGGATTCGAACCCAGATTACCTAGATTTCCGGGTTTGTATGTTACCAATTACACCACATCAGCCTAGTACTTTTCCTCCAATATATCGACCTTATCTGTATTTGTATTAACATATATTATCAATTTTTAGAGCAATCCACTTTTTCTGGTGCGATAGGAACAAATTACTTTGTGTAACTGACGCTAGGGGATCTACAGATGGCTTCCAAAAATGAACCAGAATTATAGGTTAACGAGTGACAATATAATGATCCGCTTGTGAAATGACAAATTAAAGAAAACGGGAATTATAATTTATTGGCCATATCATAAGACATCCATAAACGAACCAGATCATGCATACCATAATTTAAACTAAAATGGCGAGATTCTGTAAGTTGATGGACGCCCCGACTGAAGAATCTGAGACAATGCTTAAGAAAATCTTCGGTTCAAGTATTTGGAGTTTGCTGCAAGCAAGATAATGATTGCCAACATGACGGTAACGGTAGACTACCGAACAAGCACTAGAAGAAGAACAAGAAGACAATATATTAGAAATATCGCATGTTAAGGTTTTTATTTTAGCCGTTTTAACTGTCATTGTTTAAGTACAAGTACACCCTTGAAAAATCACGGAACATAAAATGGTTTCCGTCCAAGTGTATATAGACTTTTTCAACGGTCCACGGAGAGGCGGTGGTTGAAACATCGCTAGGGTGCCGCGCTGGCATTTGCGCATCCGAGGTTCGCGCCCTACTTCCAGCCATGTAATTTCATTTTTTTAGTAGTGAATTTGAATGAAATTACGGACGCTACAGGAAGTTACGTCTCTAGGGAGGATGTCTCATAGAGACATCTATAACGCAGGTATGGAAGTCTTTGGGTGTTCACAGGGCTTGCGACCTATCGTACGGCTGCTTTAAATGATCACTTTACATAATGTAACATTCACACATTCCACGCATGATTGAATACCACATCTATTAATTTTTTTGGAAGTTGTATATATATTTAAGTTTTACAACCCGTTTCAAATGTATATTGTAATTCTCATTAGCGCGACCTCCATCCAAAGCTTTTTTTTATTCCCCTTAATTAAACATAGATGTTACTAACGAGATATATATTTTTGATTGGATTTCTTTAAAGCAATATCCTTTATATGTGTAATGATATATCTCTCAGATATCATTAAATGACATTTGAAGGCGTCTTTATAAAAAGGGTCTGTATGCAAAAACAAAATTTTACAAGAGAGAGAAAAAACACTTAAATAAATAACTATAATTCCATTTTTTTATTATTTTTTTTCTAAATTCAAAAAAATTTTTTTTCTAAAATTCACTTGCCAATTATGAACATTAATTTTATTTGTTTATTCATATTGTTAAGTAATTCCAGTAACATCGTCGAACTGTCGGCATCCGGCATATTTGTTAGTATACTACTAGATAAATAGACGAATACAAACCCCTTTTCCACGTTAGACAACTTTTGAAGTCAAAACTCGGTATTACTGAGTTGAAATCATGAGAAATAAAATACCGTACATGATGCATACTGTTATGTAAACCATTTTAAAACAATAAAATCCCTTTGATCCAATATACTATGTAGATGATGCGATATACTATATAGATGATACTATACTGATGCAACGAATACGAATACGAATATTTGTATTCGCCAAATAGTAAATATTTACCGAATATTCGTATTCCCTGAATTTTAAAAACAAACTATTTATCCGAACACACTACGCACTCTATTATCGGGGTTCCCCTAATATTGAATGAATGTATTTGTCGAGTTCTCAAGTTGTCAATTGTTACATGTCTCACAGCATAACATGAGTTCGTTCATCTAGTTTCGTTAGGTTAGTATAGTTAGGTTATTAATAAAGTTAGGTACTCATTTCATTTAGTTTTTGTTTTGTAATACGTATTTGTTCTTTCCATTTTATTTCCGTTGCGTGTAAAAGTGTTAATTCTTATAAAATAATTTTAAATTCAATCTAATAGCATGACCTCTCGTAAGCGTGAAAAAAGTGATATTTACTTTCGACCGCTGGGAATGTACAAACGGATAGTTTATTTACAACGAAGAAAACTTTTTGAACAAAAATTTACCGGTGGTAAATTTTAATTATTAAATCTCTTAGTAAATAAAGAACAGTGGTATATTATTTATTACCTTGTTGAATTATTCGTATTCGTATTCTCCGAATAGTTGGCTTGATATTCGTATTCATATTCGTATTCGTGAAAGTAGTATTCGTTGCATCACTAATATAGACCCTTTTTATAGGGACGCCTTCATTTATTGAAAATCTTAAAATGACTTTAAATTAATAAATTTGTGGAGCAACATACCAGTACTACAATTTTTTATTGAACTTATATTTTTACATACATAACTGTCGTCGCTTTCGTAGGAAGATGGGAGAATTAATGTGGGCTAAGCAAAGTAATATTTACGCTATATTATATCACCGAAATTGTTAGCTAGTCTAAATAAAATGTAATAACGCTCTTTACTTAATCACGTGTGGATATATTTTTCTGTTATGCATGTACCAGGCCTCCAGAAGTTACCGGTAGGTTATGCTTTATGATGTGGCAAAAGAAATTTTGAAAGTCCGAACGACCGCGCCGGGGAGCATAAAGCACCCTCGGTGTGCTCCCCTACTAATGGCGGTATTTCCATATCAGAGATATCACCGCCACGCCTCGAGCAGCTGTCATTCGGTCAGATGGCCCCTGCGCGCTCCTCGCTCCCTGGTATGTTGAGAAAATTTATGAATTATGGCCTCCCTTTATTATGTATGCTATCTACCATGCAAAACATTTCTTTGTATTCGGTAAAAACATTGCATAAATTTAAATATTACATCGGCTATCTTAAGAAGGCTTGAAATTTGTGAAATTATGTTTATTTCTCACTGGAGAGTAGCTCCGGGAGCAAGTGAAAAAATTATACAAGTATTATAACAAGAGAATAAAAAAGTATACAAGTAACAATAATCTAGGCGTAGATGATGGAGACATGACTTATACCACCGCGACGTCACCTCTTATTCCTCCCTCGAACGTTTTTTGTTCTCGGTCATAGTCATTCAACAAATTCTGGAACTTTCTTTATTTACAGGCTATGCCGATGGCAATGCAGGCAGTAGAATATCTAGTGCGACACAACCGCACTTAGCTATATATGTATCTATATACATGCATACGAGTTAAATGAATACCCGTCCATTCTTTATACCATCAAGAATTTTTATGACAATGTATAGTCCCTCCCTCTTTTCCCACCCTCTTACCAGGCCACGTCATCCCCTGTCTCCGATGTAGATAAATGTGTGTCATACTGAATGCTTTTAGTTAAAAATGTTACATTGTTACTTTTTAGGACTCCACGAAAAATATAAGTATTTTTTCTCTCCCCCCTACGTACCGCACCTCGCTTTGCTGATATATCTACGGTCCCTACGTATGCTGTCGAATATGCAACAATTTTATTTTCGTTTTACCATCTTTAACTATCCAAGTATTATCTCTATAATTCTAGATAATGTTACGTAAAAGCATAATTTTCTTTTGTGTTTTCTTTTTTTGAAACGAAAATTACAATTTTTTTTATTTGAAATTATCCTAAAACCTAGAATAAATTGGATATTTTAAGATAGTAAAACGAAAATTGAATTTTTGCAGATACGTTTGTGTCCGTAGAAACCGCAAATATTTAAATCTGTATTACATTAAAAGTCGTCCAAATTTCGTTCAGTTGTATTTTAGGATTTTGATGAAGTTAGCGAACCCATTCCACTCCATCGAAATCGGGGCCAGCAAAGGACAAAAACGAGCAACAATGAATGTGTTATGAATTCATTTCGAACAATGATGGTGTGATCCCTTTGGGTTCACGTCAAAATTTGAAATAATGTCTATAGTTATAATTATATAACCACCACAAAATAGTATTTTTATTTTTTGCAGCGTCCGGAAATAAATTGTTTAAACTATAGGTACCGTATGAACCGTTAACCATCAAATCATACCCAACCACAACTATATTTATTTTTAGATTTGAATGTCAATATATTCTCTAAGCTCATTACTATATTTTAAATATTAGTTACTTATCATAATAAGTATGAATCTGATGTTATTAGTTGTTAAAAATAAAAATGTAAATAAAAATGTGAAACCTGTTTCTTTGATTGCCAAAAAATAGTTGGAGTTAGGTAGGTTTTGATTTTCAAATACTCATATATCAGTATACCAGGTTATCTCGAACACATATCTTGTCGATAGATTAGAGGCTTTAATTCCATAATCTTCCAATTTAAGGAGAGCGTGACCTATTAGTGGATTTCTAATATAACTACGATTTCTAATATAATACGATTTAAACAATTATTGTTTTCCTCGGAACTCTTTAAAATATTTAATAATATAACAGACTGCCTCCCTCTTTAGTTTGGTTCTCAGAACAACGGCGAGTGTCCATAGTTCACAATGTGTAATAACCCCCAGGACCTACCCGGGTGATGCTATCTCCGATGGACAGATAATAGCCCGAACTACCCTCGGCGGGTAATGGTCTAATAAAACAAAGACTCAGCCCTAATAGCCCCCCCCCCTCCGGCGTTAATGGAATATTCACATAAACTCGGTAAATTAAAAAATATTAATTTATTACCTGCTGTTTTAAAAATGTAATTAAATTTAGCTTGGTAGGTGGTTCTCGGTAAAGATAGTCTTGCCAGAGTGTATTGCATTTTTGTAATTTTAAAATTATACGAATTGGTTGCATCTTGATAATTAAAGTACATCGATTATGCACCTAAAATTTAATTCTGATACTACGTCTTCATTGTTTCCAAAATTGTTTATTTAATTTTCAGAATTTCGTTGTTTTTTAAGGCATAACTATATATTATAAAATAGCTGAAGCCTCAAAGCAGGCAATAAATACAATTTTTATTTATTTAGACTCACATGTTTATTAGATAATACATATTATATTGGTTTCAAGAACATAAAAAGGTTTCAAGAAAATAAATAGATTTTCACAAACAATACTGGCAGATCGCAAGACAGTTTATCCTGTAAATTTCAATAAACTGCCAGCAAATTTGGAGGAAGTTACCAGTCTCACTACATTTCGTACGTTAACTTCACAATATATGGAATATATAATATGTTTAATATATGTGGGGTATAAAAGCAAAGGCAGCAATTTCCAAAATAATTGAAAGCAGTCATCGAGGATTTCTAATTTATAATGTACTGAATTTGAGATTTTATAAGAAATATGATTTTGGAAGGGATAGTTACATAATATCTAGAAATAATAGAAGTCTTTAGCGTATAAACGTATTTCCACCAAAAGTAATGCAAATACTCAGTCGAGTTCTTCATCAGAAATCAAAGTTTATTTGCTAAATCTTTGTCCGTCATCACCATCGCATCGATGTAAGAACCAGGCGGCAGAAACTCTCTAAAATTGACCCCTCCATATACGATAGGCACCACGTCGTTCAACATAGCGTTTGTCAATTTTTTGTAATATAATCCCTGCAATTAGAGTTTTCGTAACTTAAGTAGAAAAAATAATCTTTTTTTAGCATTTCGAAGCAAATATTTTCATCGTTTCGCGGACAGTCAAATGGCCCACACTTTCCGTAGATGTCAACATTAATGTACTTTTGCAATTCTTCTACTGGTCTTTCTCTCCGATTTGGAGTGTTGCAGTTGGAGGCAAACCATGCTTACCATGCTTATCAATGTTTATCATTTTTGGAATATGGTTTCCGTTTCTCTCATTGTGGGTTTTTTGATGGAGCGACAACGTTCCCTCGTTCGTCCACGAACGTGAAGTAAGGTACTAAAATATCTGAGTCCAACCGATGCTTCATTATCCAGTTATAGAATCGGTCCAGGAAGAGAGGGAGGGGCCAGTTAGTAGGCGACTCCATCGAAAAGTAAACGTACCCCTGGAACCTCGATCCGTTGGGTGGCAGATCGCTGCTGGAGCTCGGAGCATACTCGGGTCCATGGAAGACTATGGCGTCATACTGATCGATCGGTTCTGTAGTTCGATTGTTCATAATGGTACAATTTTTTTCCTTGCAGCCGTATTCTTCAAACGGTCGCGAGCCGACTCCGAATTCGAAAGCGTCGTCAGATGTAATAATATAAATATGTAATAATATTTTAATTTCTTTATCGGTGTTAAAATAATAACGATCCATTAACCTACCAATTATGTTAAAAGCGAAATATAACATCAAAACTAGGAAGAATGTCAGCTTTATTTTATTGTTTGCAATCAAAATCATTTTGATGTTTTCTCAACCCTAATGAATAAATACGCTTTACGTCAACCACCCGTATTGTATATATCTGAGTATCATAATTCACACTGTCAATTTTTCGTAACAAAAGAAACCCAATGCACAAATAAAATATACAAATTACAAAAATTTAACAAATGTAACATAAGTACGATTTCTTCAAAGTAATTTTGAATATAGAATTTTGTTGTTGATATCAGAACAATTAGGTGCTCGCACACATTTGAAAATATTTCGAAACATATTCGTAAACGAAACGACGATATATTCGTATACCTATTAGTATTATTTTTAGAAAATGAAATAAAATATTACATTTTATGCGCGGGTATGTGGAGAAAGACACCAATGGATAGAAGAGGAATTTCTCTCACGTGAGATGTATGCCGTAAAACACAGCTGAATGTGTCCGTCATTGCAGTCATAAAAAGTCAATGCACATACTGTATGTACCAGTCCTTCATGCGGGCCAAGCCGTTGGTCTTGAGGACAATCATGTCTTCACAATTTGATACTTCGATATTCCATCCAAGCATCCATCCATATTCAAGCACTTATTTTTGATATTCATTCATCTATCAAACAATAAATTTATAATATATATAATAAATATAATAAATTTATTAATTCAGTGTGAAAGAATATTAAAATACCAAACATAATAACATTTTTTAAAGATGTAAATACTATATTTGTGGAATATTTCAAGAACTATTTTAAGCATATATGTAATACTCCTGTCTGGAAATAGGCGAAATTACTATAGTGCAGAAATATATGTTTGTCTCTCCTATACCGATGTCACTTCGAGTCTTATGCGCATGTCCGAGAATTAAGCGCCAATTTATATCCAATCAGCGCCACCGTATGGGATAAATGAGTCACAACGCTTGCGCACAACAGGTCAAGTGACAGCAATGAGATAAAAGTAGCATTTTCCGCCCCGCTTAGTCCGTGACACCTCCACTTATGGGCATCAGCAATATAGGAGTATTACATATATGGTTTTAAGTCTCTTTAAATGATAACTAGGTACCTATATTTTTTATTAACATTATTGTAATAATAATAATAATAATATATACTTTATTACAAGTTAGTGCAGTCTCACATAGTCCATTTAAGTATACATATATTAAATAAAATTAAAAAAAACTCTTGAACCATTTATTAGAGTCATTAATGACATGTTGACGGTCTGTTTGCTAAAAAATAAAATATTACAAATAAAATTAAATTATGATAATAAATTTAAGGCCGTGATAATCTTGTATTGACGTAATATTTTTCTCCGAAAAGAGCAGACATCTCAAAGAAATATTGAAGACACTTCAAATAAATATTAAAAATAAAACAGAACAAAAATAAGTACGGTGACAGTATAAATGATAAACAAAGAATTTTACCAATCAACATCCCAAAATCGTTAGCAGGTTTCTCTTAAATGAAATATTTATTAAAAATCACTGTACTCGTTACCAAATTTATGTAGCCTAGGCGAAGGCGGGTGAATGTGATAAGTATGGTATGATAGTTCTTACTGAGACGGAGTAGTTAGTTTCAGGTTATGTGTGCAAGTGACAAAGGCGTGGAAATAACGGAGAAATATGCAGGAACACACAGAAATATAGACAGTCGAAATATGAAAGAGCACACAGAATATAAAATAAAATTAGTACAAGCACTTAGGTCTCTGGCGTAGTTACAAAATAATATTACGGTGGAATTCTTGATCTCACTTCACAGATTCGGCGAAGGCTCTTGCTGGAAAAACAAACGAAAGTCAAATGAATGAATTTTAGATACTTTTTTTTTTCATTAAAAAAAATATAAAAATGCTTTTCTTCAAAAATAATAAGTAATGATGCGTATTTTATGTGCGCATTGTTATTTTATAAAAAAATGAAGAGGCATTTCGCGTTGGTTTGTGTGAGCTTCTGCGAACCGGATGACGTAATTTAAAGAAGCGTAAATATACAATATTGTAATATTATTGCCGACGGGTAGGACAGTAACAAGGTAAAGAGCTCACTCATATATTTCGGTCCCCACGTGGAGCGAGGCGCTATAACTGTTTCGTGTCACGTGATCGCTGTTATCCCTCTTCCTTATTGGTCTGTCGGCCAAAGGGCTATTGTTATTCTAATTCAACTTACGGGAGGCATTTTGAGTAAGGCACCTACGTCTAGATATATTTATTTATTCTGAATATTCATTCTTAGGCAGATTTCTATTGAAATATATTAGGTTGATGCGTAATTATTTGCGACGCTTTTATTAAAAATTAGAATATATGGTTTCTTTTAAAGGGTTGAGAAATTAAAATGCGCATCGAAAACCATACACATATACGTCGCATTATGCTCTACCAATGCTACCACATGTAGAAAGGGTAGAAAGCTATCGAGTCTTTTACTCTTAATTCGACACGTCCAGATCATAATATCAGAATTTGGTCAACCTTCTGGTAAAAAAATCTCGCCTAACTTTGTTAGCCATCCTGATCCGCAATTTATTTAATTTTTATAGCGCCGTTTTTGCGTGAAAGACGCTTCAAGGACGCTTTATAGATGTGACATCTTGAAGAAGTGAGTTTGTAGCCTCTACAAGATGTAAAGAAATATTTTAAGATATTAAAAATTTAAATTAACCAAATATTAAAGGTCCGATGGAATGGAAATGCTTACTTCGGAAAGTTGCAGTGAACAGATTAATTAAGCGCATTGACCCACAGATAGTCAGGCATCCGCCGAAGTACCTTTATTGATGCTATTTTTAATTTGAGAAATGCATTTTTTAAATATGAGTATGAAATATTTCATGTTTATAATTTATTTATTATCTCTCTTCAATATCTCTAATTTTTATACATGCGTGTCTTTATTTAGTTAATAATATACGTAATAATTCTAGTTTTCTTTTGGGATCTGTCTTCTGCATTTATTCATAAACATGTAAAAATTTTCTCTGTTTTGTCACATTCTTTGATTTTTGTATTCCTCTACTCCTTTGTTATGTAAACAAATTTGTGTATTTGTTTTATTTCTATTTAGATTTTTTGCATATCTTATCCTATTTCCATGAATATCTGTTATAATATAATATTATCTTTAGTATTTTATCATACAAAAATTTATAGATAAAAATCGTTGTGTTTATGTTTATTCCTTATTTTACAGTGAGACACTTTGAATCTGTTAACATAATTTTAATTTTAGAGTACGTATCTTTTTTCCTTAGAATGATTCTCATCGCTATGTATCTATTATTGAATTTATAAATTTAAAAAATGGGAATCAGTTATTGATTTATAAATTAACATACCTAATGATAAAAATGATATTAAAAATTATCGTCCATTACGTTATATTGACCCTCAATCAGTTGTGATAAAAAAGACGCAGGCATTGTGTTATTTTTCATTGAGTATATTAAGTTATTGAGCACTCAGTATTGAGTATATTGAGAACAGGTTTTATTGAGTATATAGACCTGTATAACTGCGTGACCATGGAAGGGTTAAAATTTCTATTTTCTACCCCTAATAATAGATTTAAAAATAATAGTCATAATCAACCTGTCAACATTTTTCTCAGCCGATAAGTAGGTACCTACTATCCCGCGACATGCCACTGATCTTGCGGCCTTTTAAGACCTCAGAAATGTACATATTAAATACTTGTATCGGCTTTAGTTGAACAACAATGCGCTAGGGGGTGATTAGCTCCTGTAAGAAGATTAACTTGACAAGCTGCGTGTTCTTGTTTCATATTATTGAGCGATTATATTTAAAAATATATTTTATCCAGAATTTTACTTACATAAATTCTCTATACATAATTTTTTATTATTTTTTATATTTATATCACGCTTGTGCTTATGGGAGGAGTAATCACATCACTTCATTTCATGGATATTGAAATTGTAATAGTAAGGTCTTAAGAATACTGAGAAAGGAAATAAATATGTACTTGAGTACCTATATAGTGAAGCTCATTGGAGTTTTAAGGGTTTTTTTTTTAAATTTTTTTTAGTTCATTATTAAATGACGATTTTTTTTTAATTTTTCAGGTAATCAATTGAAATTGTACCTATATATTTTATATTTATTGAATGACAGGCATAGTACATTACGAACATAACGACGCATTTTTAAGAGTTTCTTTGATTTAAATTGATCAATCTAATGATCGAACTCTTGTAACCTTTTTATATGAAAATTTATATTTTTTAGTCATGAATTTAACTTTCGATTACGATTACGAATGATCAGATGCATCGTATTTTCAATATTATTTTATGAAATGAAAGCATGGATTCTTACCAAAGAATTGATGAGGCATTCGAGATGTGGATCTGCAGAGGAATATTAAAAATAATCTGGGTGGTCAGAGTTACGGATGAAGTTGTTCGGATGAATAAAGAAAAATAAGTCATTACCTAAACAGCAAAAATTCGATAACTTCAATACCTCGGATACGTGATGAGGTTTTGCACATCATGATGCAGAAAAAAAGTCGGGACCTTGAAAGAAGGAGAATATCGCGGCTGAAGATATGGCCAGTCTACTATAGAGCAATTTAGGGCCGCAGTAAATAATGTGATGATAGCCAACACGATAAAGTCCATTGAACGGAAAGGGCATAAGAAAAAGGAGAAGAAAGTAATCTTTGCACTGCACACAACCGAGTTTTATTTTTAACACACTATGGATTCATGCGTGTCGCTTCTATCGTCTCTTTTCTATGATCATTGCCAAGAATATACTTTTTTCAATTCTTTCTTTTGGCATTCGCAAAGCATGTACAAATAGATGCGACAGAGTGTAAAAGTGTGCTGAGATGAACTAAAAACCTTATTTAGGCGAGGAGATTGAGTCACATTGGAAGAATGTACCCACTTGCGTATATTTAAAGCACATTTATACTGCAGTTAAAGTATTTACTCTTGCATGATACATTCCCCCAGTAAACAAAACGTTTTTCTTAAAATATACGTTTATTAAATATACATATTATTAAATAAAAATTCATTTCACAAGGTCGTAGCATTTAAAAAAAAATCAAACGTACCAGAACCAGCCATGGAACCTGACGGTGTTCCAAGAAAATTCCTTACTTTCAAATAAAATCTTGCTATATGTAGATAAAGATTGAGATTTATAATTCAAAAAAGTTAATAAATCACACCTTTTTCATTTTTATTTAATATGTTATGAAAAAAAAATAGAAAGAATTCAAGTAAAACACAAACTAAAATATTTAATTAGCATACCCATAATTTTTTACCTTACTATTAAAAGTGAATTCAGTGTCTGAATCTTTAGTAGAGTCAATTAACTTGTTAACGTGCTTAGATATTAATAAACTTACTTCCAGTCCAAAATATTAAGTGTAGTATATTTTTGATATATGAATATAATAATATATAACTTCTTTTTAAAATTGCTTAATATTATTTTTGTATCAAAATTATTTCATAATAATTCTGATAAAGCTGCTATTGAGCTTTCTAAATAGCCAGCGCTTAGTGTTATCAAAGCTCTGAATTACATTCTGTCATATATTTATCACGGGTTCTTTTTTACCTAATCTGAAACAAGCGATATGTGTTACCTGCAAATGTTTAGGTTACGAAACACCCTTATTTTGACTATTTAGCGAACCTTAAGTGGAATAATTAAACAGTTTAAATAAGATAAAATGTTAATGGGCCATTTATTTTTCTGATAAATTCAAAGATATAATTTGGTTTTCCCGGTTGACAATTGTAGGAATTTCAAAAACTTTTTTTTATATCGCAGTTAATTTAAATTATTAAAATACCAAGAAAAAAACATGCTCGACGACTTCAAGATGTGTTGTTGAAAAGTAGTTAAATTTCATTTTCGGAAAAGTGGTTCAACTTTACGCCAAACAATTATGTTGCTTAATGGGCTGGTTATTTTTTAATAAGCAGACCGTTAATATATAGTTTTTGACCCCGATGGATTCCAGAGTGGCTGGCATTAGAGTACAAATTACAAATATTTTGTGAAAAATTTAAAGAAAACAATACGCTTTAAACGATTAAGAAATTACAAATAAGGTTCAAACTTGCCGTAGATCTTACGAATACGAGGCAGAGTATAGCCTCGTGAGTGTAGAGTGCTTATTTTTTATCTACAAAATTAGTAAAATTATTTTAATTTTATTATATTTATTTACTTCAGTGAATACCTGCGGATGTCGATTATTTTTTAAAATATTTTGTAATATTTTAAATAATTTTGTGTTTTAAAAACGTTTTGTAATAAAATTGCGCATCTAGGAATCAATGTAGCATAAAATACTTCGATACACTTCTAAGAAAATTCTGAAGAATGATAAGTTCTGAAAAAGAAAATTCTGAGGAAATAACAAATGGAAATAAAAAATTAACATTTATTTAAAATAATGCATAATACATGTTGAAATTTGAAAAACTATAGAATTATGTTAATAGAAAGTATGTAAAGGTTACAGAATTACCTAGCCTAAGTAATAAGCAAACCTTGTACAATACAAAAGATAAAAAACATCGCATGTTGTTACAAAATAATTTTAATGTAAATTAAATTTTCAGCCGTGTGTTTTTATACATATAACCACTAAGTAGATGCAGTTTATCGATTTTTTTGCGCAAGTACTTGAATAAATGGCGGGCCATGTTCTAGAACAATATTCTTTTACCAAGAAATTTATTTACAAAAAAAATAGCATTTTTTTCTTCAATTCAGTGTCTTAATTTTCCTTTTCTCTGATTTATGTTCGAAATTTAAAAGCGATATTGGGCAGGCATTGCGACGTTCCGTTGTCACGCGATATCCTTTATCCGCGCTCGTGCAGCCCCATCAGCCTTGCAAATGATGCGTCCGCGCAGGAAGGCGCCGAACGTTTTAATACTCCCTTCGAGTGCATAACGTCCCAAAAACTTAACTTTTTACCATGTGTCTGTCAACTTGAATGGATGTTTGGTAATGTCGCGATGGAACTTTTGCCATTGTGTGGATTTTGGCCCATGGGAATGTTTTGGAAAATTGACTACTGCATTACTCCAAAATCAATACCGATATTAAACTAAGCGTATTATTAACTCGCTGTGGCCATCTTTCATATGTGTATATTGTATTTACCAATAAATAGAATTGCGTAATAATAACCGAAAGAAGAGAAGGTGAAGGAGTGGGTAATGTATAAAGAATATTCCCCGAAAACGATAAAATATTTGTTGTCCTGCTTTAAAAAGTCATGAGTAACATTGTAATTGTGTTATTGAAACCTAAGAAATCGACAACCATGTGTGAGAATATACGAATTCCGAAATTGATATTTCCCCAAAGTATTTAAATATAAATTTATTCATTTATTTATTCACGGGAAACTAACAGTAGGTACCTACTTACAAATATCAATCAGATTAAACATGAATATTAAATAGTATAGAGACCATCTTACAAGTTTATACAGAATTAACATGTTGTGTATTAAAATATAGAAACAATAGCTATACAAAAAAATGACAAGATATATCATCACCTAAGCCATCAACCATACGATAGGTCGTAAGCCCTTTGGACACCCAAAAAGATTTCCTTACCTACTTTCCCGTATAAAAAATTTGCTTCGCCGCCATGAGTATCTATAATATATCTTGATTTTTCATACTCACCTTCTGTTAAATGTAGGATAGTCAATTAATTTAAACTTATGATATTTATGTTAAATGCCTGGAATATAAATGAAACCAAATATCCCACGGCCAAAATATTTTACAAAAATAACTCGAAGCGTTTGACCTTAAAAAGTACAAGGGGTACCTCATGCTGTTCTCAGATTTATTGACCTAACCTGTTAGTTGATGTTTTGCAATAATAATAATAATAGTTTACACCATAGTCAATAATTAATATGCATGAGTTCATTTGTACACATGTATATTTCAAGATTGTATATAGATGTATTATTCTCAAGCAGGTAACGTTACACTGCGCTAAGAATCTTTTGATATCGTTAGTTGAGCTGAGCAAAGCAAAATATATTTGATATGTATACTTTAAACGAAGCGTGTATCATTTTTTTGTTATGACTTTTAACTAAGATTGTGATTTTAATTTCTACGGTAGTAAAAAATACAGTCTACGCATATGTCTAGATGCATGTGTGAAAATATAAGGAAATTTTTTATTAATTTATTACACCTGGATGAGTTCCGCATACCAGAATGGGAATTGCATCTGCCGTACTTGGGAGCCTTGACCACAGGACATTGGACTACCCAATTTCCGTTGTCCAATTGTATCCATTGTCTGGATTTACTGACCTAAGTAATTCCAGTCGTAATCCAGACGTTCAAAGTCCACCGGTTAGCGATAAGGTTTCCCGACTGGAAGGGGAACAAAGAAAGAGTCAACGGGCTGTGTAGGTAAATGGTACTTCTCGCTATTGCTTCAGTCATCATCATTTCATTACTCTAGCTCTTGAACACTTTTACTGGCTCCCGGGACTTAACTCTGGCAGAAATAAACATCAAAAATACAGCCAAGCACTCTTTCATTCCATGATGTACAATCCTTCCCTTAAGTCAAAACGCCGGGGATATTATACATTCCCTCCAAGTAGCGTAGCCAAAAGGCGACTGTCGTTCTACGCCGCGCTTCGTGGTTTCGTCTTTTATCGGCAGCACCTGACGGATATAAGGAAAAATAAATAAAGATGCTTGTACATTAGCTACGTACACAAAATATAATGCCGTATGACTATGTTAATCAAATTTAAAAATGATTCCATGAAAATAAACTAATTAATCTACAGTGATGCTCAATCAATTGAAAAAAAAATTAATTCTGGTTTTAAAACAACAAATATTTTTTTTTTTATCACTGAATATATAATGTAAGTTTTAATATACAAACATACATTGAAAGATTTGGCAGATACTTCGTGGTGCAACATTATAATTTAAAAAATATGTTTCTTTACTTTGTAATACACACACACAATATGAGTTATTAAATTACAACTATAGTTTCGAGAGGAGTAGTCCCTCTCATCATCAGGTATACATATTTAATAACTCATATTGTGTGTGTGTGTGTTTTACAAAGTAAAGAAACATATTTTTTAAATTACAAACATCTATTTTAAAGCTTTATACAATAGACAGAGCATTTTGAAATTGACTTGACGCCAGTGCATTTCTTTTTTTCAACAATTTATTTACGAGTAATTTCAATATTGAAACTGTGACATCACCTTTATACTGCGTTTAAATATTTTTAGATTTTTATAATTAATTATAGGTACATATGATCTAATGTAGTAAAACTTTACACTGTTAAAGTTCCTCAATAAATAAATTCAACGGTTCTTTGAACTCAGTTCTTGGTTCTCTGATGAATAAATAGCGCTATAAATATATTATTATTTTCTATTTTTAAAACATTCAATTAATTCTCAGATTAAAATTAAAAAAAAAACATTTATCAAAGATATGGAATTGTCTAGACGTAATGAATGGAAGCGGATAGAATGCAAATTCGATCGAAAATATTCCAGACGAAAAGTTTATGCAAATTCAAGGAGTCTGAGCGTAATTCAATATGGATTAAAATGCTAATGGAATAACAAGATTTCAATTATCGATCATCCAAGATGCTAATATTGCCCAGGGCCGTATTTCGGGATCGCGGGGAAGTGTGATAGCGGCGGGCGCCGGTGTAATTGGGTGTCAAATTATACATTTCTGTGAACAAATTACACCTTTTGATCCGTATAAGATTGCATTCAGACTTTTGGAATTTGGTGATTTAGAATCTAGTTTATTAGTGGCGTATTATTTATTTCAAAGATATAAAAGCAAAGGCAGAAAAATCCAAAAAATGAAAAAAAAAAATGTTTTGAATGCAGTCAGTTATTTAAAATGTAAAATGTAATTCTATATTTTATGTATCCTTCCAAAATCATGTTTCCTAAAATTAATAGGCTACGTTTCCAATAAAATCTCAAATTCAGTACAGTATAAATTAGTAATCCTCGATAGTGCATTCATTTTTTTTGGATATTGCTGCTTTTGCTTTTATACCCCACATATAAGGCCTGAGGACAGGGATACATGCATTCAGACATGTCCTATGAAGAAATGGTTTTGAATATAGTGAATTTTTAGTTAAATTTTTTGTATTTGGTAAATAAATGTATTTATAATTAATTAAACTGAAAATGTGGATAAAAAAATTATTAAAATGATAATAGTTTTATGTCACAAACCATTAAATTGGATATAAATATTCTTAGTAAAATAAATAAAACATTATGTTGAATGGATAATCACGTCACAGAGCTTTGTTGCTGCAAGAAAATGGTATTGTCAGAAATAAATAGATTCATTGTTTTGTACTATAATTTTTAGTAATATGTTTAAGTATATAAGTAAAGTTAGTATTCATCTACATAATTCCTGCTATAACGTACGCTTGTGAGATATAGATTTTTATAAAATTCTCGGAAGTAAAAATGCAAGTTTATGAAAGATGAATTCTCCTAAAAATATATAGGCCGAGGACAGATAATCAGTTTTGGTCTTGATCTTGATCCAAATGCAAATGGGCTGGACACGTATAATGCAGGACGTGATATGAGCCGTACCAATTGGACGTCGACCAGAATAAGGTGGTACGACAATGCGAGAAGATCTGGGCTTTCCATGTTGCTGTCTTCGAGTGGAGTGTGTTGGTTCAAGACAGAGAATCCTGGCGCCGAGTCGTGCATCATACATGTATCCCTGTTAGCTACAGCGAAGCAAGCGCACTTCAGAACATTTCGGACCGCAGCTAGATTTGTTCGTTTCACTGGGAATGGAGTTTAATGATAATGTGAACTCGTAAACCGGTTAGAGCCTCCATAAATTAATTTATTATTAAACCTCTCAAAGCCAATATAATGGAAGTGTATGAGAACTAAATTGTTATCGCGAATATGATGCATGCATTTACGTTTTCTTTCTAAACTCTAGTTGACTCTGTTACCCAACATATTGTGATAATTATTCGCGCTGTGCAAATAAATAATGCATAACTTCGCCTCTGACAAAAGCGGTAGTTGTGCGGCAATATCTCGTTAATGACTCCATTTCTCACAGAGCCGGGCGCCATTTTGACTCGACTTCCCGCTCATTTTGAAGTTCCCGCCTCGTGACGAGGGTGCCGCGTGATTTTTCACGGAGAAGTTTGATAATTGATTTTACGCTGATTGCGGCCGAAGATGCATGGCTTGATGATTTCCCCGGGTTAATGAATATGGTCCCGCTCGCTTGTGTACACAGGCGAGCGGCCGCCATAAATAATGTTGATGTTTCAATCCCATGCTGGCTGCGTTGGACCGGCGCGGCCATCGGCGCCCTCGGCTAGTCGTCCACAGATGGGGTAGTGGTCTCCAAGTTACGGCCCTTGTTAAACAAACATTCATTTATCATTAATTTCTAATTGATTTTAGCTAAGATTGACATTTTAATGTCTTGTGATGTCGTAGGCACATGAATATGGTGTTCAAATGGCAGCAGTGAGGCGGGTTCTGGCTTTTCATATCTAGACTTCCAGATTCAGTGATTTTCTCAAGCCGGCGTATTTTCGTGATGCGTTTGGTTACAGCAATTGGGCCTGTAGTAGCGTTAAAAATAAAAATAATTGAAATAGCAACTGTTGTGTTGTACTATTTAAAGTATTTAAAAACATTTTTAACTGTAATTTCGGATATTTTATACGCACCGTATGTATTACCGAGAAGCGAATCTCGACGTTTCGTTGGATACTTATCCAACGTCATCAGGAAGACGACCTTTACCCGCGGAGGTGGAGGTCGGACGGATTAAAGGTGCTGCTTTCTAGGGCGTAAATTGTATGCACTTTGTTGTGGAGTGTTCTCTTCTTCTAAATAGAGGTCTCCAGTGTGCAATATGTACTAGTTACGTCGGCGGATTTTACTGCGACTTCTCTCAAGGGTTGAATCAGTGTCATTAGAACAAGGCGCCAAATACTTGATAGTTTGTAACTGTATAAGTATCCAACGAAACGTCGAGATTCGCTTCTCGGTAATACATACGGTGCGTATAAAATATCTGAAATTACAGTTAAGTATGTCTAACGACCGTAATAACAACCTTTAATATTTAAAAACAAATCACGTTTTATTGTATTTCATATCGAGGCCCTGTGGGTGACTCCCTTCTGTTGTGCGTGTACCCGTTATGTAGTCATACGGTGGCTATGACCTTTGGAATTAATAAAGCATTTCATTATCATTAAAGTATATTTATAACATTAAATTAAATGTAAAATGTTTTCTCAAAACACAATTTAAACTTCTTTTTAAAAAATTAAAAAATCAACACACAATTTTTTAGAGTTCAATATTTTTTATCCAAAACAGTATGATGGTTTCGGCAGATTATGCCATTATCAACAGTTTGATCAGTTCATAATGGCATAAGTGATCCCTTTACACAATGTAACTTTCACCATTTCCACGCATGATATCGTCGCTGTAGGTATAAATAATTAATCCTATGTGACGTTTTAGTACATTCTGAGATAAACGAATAAAACTGTTTAAAAAAATAATTGCACAGACTAGATTTATAAAAAATATTTTAAATAATTACTAGGCAGACTTTAAATTAAATGAAAAAATTCATCTCGGAATGTACTAAACTGCACATATGACTTATTATATATACAGTGACGATACACTACCACATCTATCAATTTTTTGGAAGTCGTATACACGGTTATTTGGAAAACATTAATAACCTCGCAGGACTATATTCCTGCCTTGATTATGAGTCCAAAATGTTCAAGCTATCATGACCTTATATCAATAGTTATGGAGATATGCGACATCAAAGTTTGCATTTTTTTCTCAATATTTCTGACATATTTTTTTGTAAAACACTGGGCTATCATTACAGTAACTTATATCGAATATTAAAAATTCATTCACTTTAATACAAGTCTGATAAGTCTGCAAAATGATAAAATCTTGCAAAAATTGAAAATATATACGATATATAGAATTTTATTGAAGCGAAAGAAGTTTTAACAATCAATATAAGTTACTGTAATGGTAGTCCAATAAAACAATAAAAACCTTTGAATTCCAATTGGAAAACATTCCAAATGGAAAATTTTCAGGGCTTTTATGATTTTATTTAACTTGTGTTGTAACGAATAAATTTTTCGTATTCAATATAAGTTACTGTAATGACAGTCCAATGTTTCACAAAAAAGAAAAAAAAAGTTTGAAAAAAAATGCAAATTTTGATGTCGCATATCATGGAGATATGCGACATAAAAGTTTGAATTTTTTTTTAATATTTTCGACTTCTTTTTTGTGAAACATTGGACTATCATTACATTGGTTGGTCATGATAGCTCGAATATTTTCGACTCATAATCAAGGCAGGAATATAGTCCTCTGAGGTTATTAATGTTTTCCAAATAACCTTGTATATGTTTCAAATACACAACTTGTTTCGTATGCGAGTTGTATTTTTATTACCGCCACCTGCAGTCCGTGGATGCCGAGGTATTTTGGTCACCGATTTTCAAAACATGGTTTCAGGTAAAACGCGTTTGAAAATTGAGCGATGAATAAATCTCGAAATTTTTCAACTTACATAAAATCATCGATTCCAGGTCCATACTATGTACAGTTTTGTGTATATGTCTACTAATTTTGTATCATCGTGTATAAATAAATACTAGTAAATTACAGATTATTCTCTTTAAGATATTCGATGGCGATATTTTCGCGGTGTTAATTTCAAAAACACAAATTACACGAAGAAGTGCTGCAACACCACACACACGGTCGTAAAGTAAGCAACCGATATTTAATACCGGGGTCCTGTCCGTTTGTAATCCCTGATCAAAGCATGTACGGTATTTATATTAACGCAGTGTTGATGAGTTATAACGCAATTGTTATTAACAATATATCCGTCCCGAAGGGCGCCACAAGCGGGCGGGAGTTACGGCCTTCTGCTCCTCGCGGCCTCGCCGGCCTTACTGATGTCTTCATTAGTTCCCGACAGGTACAGTCCGGCCAGCGCGAGTAGGTGCTATGACCGGGAAAGTAATTAATTCAATAACCGAACAAAAAAGACGCGAGAGGTTTATTTTTCAGGTAAATAATGTGATTCTTGGATGTTAGAATGATGGAAACTGCAGCTGCCAACTACGTCTTTAATTCCTCACTGCAAAGGCTTCCTAGACTAGCAAACAGATAAGAGCAACTTGACCTCTTTAATAATAAAAAGGTGTATTGAAAGATTACTAGTATTTGTCAAGTTGGACTTAAATAATTGATTTGTATTAGTTTTGAATGTTGGTAGAGTGAGATAACTAACTGTTATGCAAAATTTTTATTATATTGTGACTTTCTAAGCTTATGCTATTGCTTTTCACTCTATATTATTTTTTTGTTTTGAATATCTATTATATTATATTTTCCGTATGATTCTGCTTGTTTTATACTTGCTTTTTATTTTATATTATATTTATCTTTATATATTTGTATCTGTGTTTTAAGTATTTTCATTCCGCTTTATGTCATTATTATTTTTGTGCCTTATTCGTTTAATGGACATTGACTATCATGTTGTCAATTAGCACTTATTACTTACTTACTTATTAACTGTGGCCCGAGATTGCTCTACAGCGACTGGCCAAACCAATGTCATCGGTTTTTCAGCCATAAATTTCTCCTTCTTCCAGAGCTCCGACTTCTCGTACTTCTCTAAATGTCTCACCACATGTCTGAGATATTGAATTTTTCAGATATTTATTGTTTTAATTACTTATTCTTCCTTATTCATCCAAACCATACCATAAACATGTCCATCTAGCCTATTTTGAGTATGTTCTGTATTCTACATCCCGAATGCCTCAAATCCCCTTATCAATTTTTCGGTAAGCGTCCATGCTTCCATTCCATAAAACAATACTGAGAAGACTTAGCATCTGACCATTCGCTTCGTAATCAAAGATTAATATCATGATTACAAAATATCTTTTTCATGTGTATAAAGGTTGGATGAACTTGCTTGTGATGTGGTCGGTAATGTAGTTAAAACAATTAATGAAATAAAACATATATCTCTAACATTTAGTAAATCCATATAAATATCAGATCTGGTAACTCTTGTTACGAGGGTTTCAATTATCCACCCTATAGTTCGAACCTTGCTCCAAGCGAACTTCACATTTTTCTGAAGCTTCAAGCGCTTCTTGGATGGAAGATGCTTTAGATGCGATGATGATGGAAAAGCTATTCACGAGTCAGATGCTGGTGCTACCCAGAAAGTAAAAGAGTCGACACAATATATTCTAAGAATTTATCGATAAAAAGTTAATCAAAATCGAACCCATATTGTCTTGGTCTCTAGGCTTTAGATGCTGCATCTCATAATAGAGAAAAAATTGCTGGAAGAAGGACATCTTACCTGAGAAACCTGAGGCAATAATTTAATCAGTCTACCATAGAGCAGTTTTGTTGTTTAATATATATCCAATGTTTGTTGATATGATATCCAATGTTTATTGACATGATATTCAATGTTTTTTGATATGATATCCAATGTTTGTTGATATGATGTCCAATGTTTGTTGATATGATATCCAATGTTTGTTGAACGAAGGCACAATGTTGAGGCACGATAGAGTAAAAGTAATTTATGGTGTACCTTACTACT